>SDVV010040024.1:0-10572 GCA_016164225.1 Gammarus roeselii | reverse complement strand
CATTGATTCCCCCTATAGCGACCCCACAGTTTATGGGAACATTCCTAGAAAAGCTATTCGGCCCGTCGAAACAGCCGTATATTTGGTCGCTTATTGTTACGCTGTTATCCGAAGCTGAAAACTCGTGCTGAAATGTTTTCTTCTTTGCATATGCACTGCCCAGTTGTGAATGGCATCGGTTACCTTCCATATAAATCTTGAACTCAAGTTAATGACCTCGCAGCTTCTTTTATCATTCAATCATCTTTTCACTATTTACGGCAGAAACTAAATGGAAAGAGATGATATGAAATGATTTTGGAATCTTTTATTGCGTACAATGTTCTAGGTGAATATTATAGGATGGGCTACTAGTAAGATGTTTACAACTGTATAAAAGTTTGGCCCAAACTAGGTTACCCTCTATAGCAAGAGGTTTAGTTTTGAAGGAGAACGTCTAGGTGAGCTTCATGTGCCAATTCATTTTTTTTTGTGCTGCGGAATGCATTCAAATTTCTTGAAGGGTTTCATTGTATCCCCTTAAATTCATGCCGGGACTTAAAAGAACGACTGGATTACGTCCGTTAAAGTATTGGCTATATAAAATGACCACATGAATCTTCTGCTTACAATTCAGACAGATTGTTGTAATACATTAAAATATCTTTTTATACGACTTGGTTCCCCAAATACGACCGAATCGGTTTACGCTACAAAAATTTGGTGCAGTCAGGAATCTGCAAAAAAAGATGGACAAAGAGAAATGCCATTTTTTTGACAATAAAAACATCAAGACGCGCATAAACACATCAATTCGCGCGATTTGGAACTTCTTCTGGGGGTTGGACCTAAGGTAGTTGATTAAATGAATAATCTTATTTTCGATTTTCTCACCGAGTTATAAGTAAGATAAATTTAGTGTGGCATCTTGGCTCCGAATCTACTGAACCGGCGCGACTTGCCGGCGCGAGTTTTTCATCAATAATGCACAGGGAAGATTGGAGAGGCTGGGTAACAATTTGCTCAATACTGCCGCAAACTCAATCCCTTATCAGAACCCGGATTACCCAGTTGAACCTTATTTTATGGAATGAGTCATGGAAGAGTAATAGCGTCCCACCCAATGAAGAAAAAGCAAAGGAGCCGTAAGCGGTTGGATAAATTTTACTAGATATCCGTGTTATGGAGATCTCGAAACAAAATCCATGTTGACTTGAAATTGGACATAATGAGCTATAGGTTAATTTTTTTCCGTGAGAATTTCATCACCTATCATCAGCTAGTCAAATCAGTAGTTATTCGAAGTAGAATCTGGTGCCAACTCGTGCCAGATGGTCGTTTATTCTGTGCGACCAATCGACGGAAGTGGCACCCACGGAGTAACGTATGCGTTGGCTAGGCCTATAAAAAAATATTGAGACGGGTTACAGGTAATCGTACAATATTGTACTACAAGCGTCTCAACTTATGACGAAGGAATCGCAACACACTATGAAAATGGACTATCCGATGCTTCGCTCACCGGTCCAAACATCATGGCGCGCTCTTTTCAGTTGAAGAATATAGGAAATTTGGATGCCCTTTCGTTGCATATCGAAAACGAATCGTTAGCGAGAGAAACGTGATTGATGAAAAATATCTTCAAATAATTTTCTTATTCTGCTTGCATAAAATAATTTTCGAATGCGAGGTGAAGACTTTAACGAGAAAAATCACCGGTTAATCTCCCTCTGCAATTGGGTTTCACGCTATATAACACTATTTCGTTTTCGTAATTGCAGAATTTCATCCATAAACTCAACGAATCAATCATTTGGTATTCAAAAGACTCGGGTTATACATAGAAAATTCACGGCGGAAAATGGTTTGGATAAAAGTCAAAACCTATGTTAGAGCCCACGGTAACAAAGTTCACTCACGATATATTATTTCAAAAGACAGTTATGACGTGAAAAAATATCTCTAATTGTTTCAGCAAAAATTGGACATCCAGTCATAGTTAAAGCGATAGAGACAACCTGACTATGATTCTACTAGTGGGAACTTTTTAGGCAGCTAAATTAATGTTGTTTACAATCATGGAATTGTACCGTTAAACAGGAAAATTCGACGTCAACCAGTTGGTATTCAAAAGACTCGGGTCATTCAAAGGAAATCCACGGCGGAAAATGGTTTGGATAAAATTAATTTCATTTGGGTCATGTTCTCATTCACCGGCAGAAGCAAATAGACCACTGTTGAACCGATTCTTGTTCTCATTCATCGGCAGAAGCAAATGAATCACCAATATCTGTTTCTTGTTCGCATCTACCGGCAGAAGCAAATAGAACACAGATCATCTGTGTCATGTTTTCATTCACCGACATAAGCAAATAGATCACTATTAACCTGCTTCTTGCCCTCATACACTGGCAAAACCAAATGGATCACTGATCATCTGTTTCTTGTTCCAATTCACCGGCAGAAGCGAATGGATCACTGATCATCTGTTTCTTGTTCTCATACACCAGCAGAAGCAACTAGATTTATTTTTCAATCAAATTTCACTTCTCAAAATTGTCTGGCCAGCGTAGGTTATTGAAAACTTGCTCCTATTAGGTTAACATATTTCAAAGCTTAATAGCTGAGTCATCTTCAACCAAGTACAGCAATGTGTCTCCGTGAAACTATAACGGATGATCTCAGTCATATGGGCATGTTACATTAAGTTATACGCCTTACCAGAATCAAATCGACCTCTAAACCCAATTCCACTGAATTGTTTTTGGCCTCGGTCAGCAAATACGTCGCGCTGTTCAAAATATATAGGAATTTGGTCCATAAAGCTTTTAAAAAAGATTTTTGTGGAGTAGGTGAATAGGTTGACAAAAAAACCGATTTCAATTGGTGGTCAAGTAAGGGATAAGTATTAACTCATTTCCAACTCAAACAGCTGTACTATAGTTGCGTCTAATGACAGTTAAACAAAACTAAATTCAAAACAAAAACTTCATTTGCAGTCTGCATGAGCTTTTCAAAGTGACTATTTATCGGAAATTTTATGTGATGCCGATCGTAGACATGCTAGAACAACATTTATTAATAAAACTTACCAACAATTAAAGTAGACCTTAGTGCCGGTTTGCATTAAACAGAATTGTTTGTCGAGTAGACTGATTTGAAGTGGCAATAATATTAGACATCGCGGGAACAAAATTCCATCTATTAAAATGTTCCATTCGATGGCTAAATGTCTTGGAGGCGCCTGCTTCGGCGACGCGACGAAAGCATATTAAATGCTGTGACTGGGCTAGTGGCAAGCCCATCGGGGATGCAACCCTTCCGGGGAAATATTGTTTACAAGTGTTTGCAAGTGTAGGAAGACAACAACAAGCCTATTGGCCCAAGCTAGATTGCCCTTTGATAACAAGAGGGTTAGTTCTCGAGTAGAACGTCTAAGAGAGGTTACGTGGGCCATTTCTGTTTTTATGTTCATGTCGAGCGGCGACATAAACGTTTCGATTGTATTGCTGTTTACAACCTCCGCTGGAAGTTTGTTCCATTCTTCGATAATTCTATACTTGAAGAAAATGCGCGTGATGTTGAGTGAGAAACGTTTACCAACGATTTTGTATCCATTGTTCCAAGTCACTCCGTTTGATTCTAGAGTGAAAAGGAAAATTCGGTCGACGTTTTCCTTACCCCTCATAATCTTTCGCACTTCTATCATGTCGCCTCTGACTCGACGTTTCTTTAGCGTATAAAGATTGAGTTCACAAAGCCTTCCTTCATACGATTTATTCCGTAGCGAGGGGATGAAATTGGAAGCTCTACGCTGAACTCAACGTATTTTCTAATGAGTGGAGACTAGAATTGAACGACATACTCGAGATGCGGTCTAACAAATGCATTAAATAACTTGAGCATACTGTGTTGGTTTTTGTACGTGATAGTGCGTCATTTCACACCTAGCATTTTGCTTTTAAGGTCGTTACTAATGATGAAACCTAAATCTCTCTCTTCGGTGACGGGAATGAGTTTCTTTCCAGACATTGAATATTCGTGTTTGGGGTTATGAGTACCTAAGTGCATAAATTTGCATTTGTCTAAATTATATTTCATATGGTACTTTTCTGACCAATCAACAATTTTCTTCAAGTCTAGTTGGATCTGCTGATGCACTTGTTCAGTTTGCACATTTCCTCCGATTTTAGTATCGTCTGTAAACTTCCCTATGTATGAGAGTACGTTGCTATGGAGATCGTAAATGAATATTATAAAGAGAACTGGCCCTAACACGGATCCTTGAGGCACGTCGCTTGTAACATTATCACAGAGGGAGGAAGCTCCGTTAAGTACATTTCGCTGCCGTCAGTCAGTAAGCCAACATTTTATCCAGTTGTTAAACTCACCTCAAATACCAATTCTCGGCAATTTACTCATTAGGCGCTTGTGGGGGACTTTATCAAAGGCCTTTTGAAAGTCAAGGTAAATGATATCGATTGGAGATTTTGTGTCGTGGATTTCGATTATATTTCTGAAAAAGAGTATCAGATTTGTAGGACAGAAACGGTTGTGTCTAAAACCATGCTGGGAGTCGCCACTCATTTTTTTTATTATAAGAATTATGTAATTTTATCCGTTATCAAACTTTCCATCAACTTGCCAATGATTGAGGTGAGACTAATTGGACGGTAGTTGCCGGGACACTTTTTGTCCCCTCATTTAAAAATTGGGGTAACATTATCCTCTTTCCACTGATAGGGCAGGTGCCATTTGTGAGAGATTGGGTGAAAATATTCGATAAATGTTCAGCGTTTTCTTTTTAAGTCTCTTTTAGAATTCTGGGATGAATTCGGTCTGGACATGGAGATTTGGTGACTTTCAATTTATCTATATATTTGATATCTATAGCGGGGGAAAGTTCACTGTGGTGAGGGCTTTAATTCGTTTTGCCGCTATGAAATCCTCAGGATTAGGAATATCCGGATTCCCTAACTAAAATACAGAACAGAAGTATTCAATAAGTAGAACACTCATTTTGATGTGGTCCGTTTCTAGCACACTAACATCGTTCTCGAGAGGACCTAAAACAGATTTTGAATTTTTGCTCGAAATATAACTATAAAAATGTTTCGGATAAGTTTTGGCATTGGCAGCAATTTTATTTTCATACTCCTTCTTCTTACGTCTCAGGACACTCTTTAGATCTCGTCTGCTAATTTTGTATTCATTTTTTTGCTGCGTCGTCATGTGGATGTCTCTGCTTTATCGAATGTTTGCTTTCTTTCGTGAGGGAAGGCGCTGCAATTTTCCTTTCCAGTACTTGGGCTGATAGACTACCGTCCGCCTGTTTTTCCGCGGGATATGCTCATGTTCGATATTATTAAGGGCAGTCAAGAAATAGTTATGCGAGTGATTGACATCTTGGCCTAGGGTTATATTTGCTGACGCCATTGACTCTCTTAAGTCATCAAAATTAGCTAATCTGAAGTTAGGGACTTTTTCGCAGTTTGTTGATGTTATCAACGCGAGCACTATCAAAAAACGGATACAGTTTTGGTCACTAGCTCCGAGTGGTTCGCCTACTTTGAAGTTTGTGACATGAGAGTCGCTTGCACTAAATGTGAGATCAAGAATGTTGCTAGCTCTGGTAGGTGTCATCACCATTTGGGTCATGAACTTATTGTTTGCAAAATCAATGAGACGTTGGCCGGTAGCAATGCATTTGTCGGATTCCCAATCAATGTCGGGAATATTGAAGTCGCCAAGCACAATACTGTGTTGTGTTGTAAAAACCTCGACGAGGGTGTTGTAAAGATCAACGTCATCTTCAACCCTGCTACTAGGGGGGCAATAAACGGGAGTGATTTGACATTTTATATGTTTGACGACTACTTGGATTGATACTATATCGTGCTGTTGTTTGGAATGGTGACTTCTAATATTTGCAGAGTGTTTTTCTCGAGAAACAGCACTCCTCCGCCCTCTTGGCCTTGTCTATCTTTGTGAAATAGTGAGTAACCGGGACGAGCAAATTCGCCTAAATAATGCCTGGTACTCAATTTCTTCCACGACTCTGTGATTGCTATTATGTCGATACTTTCATTCAATGCAAGGATACCTAATTCTTCGATGTTGTCTCTAAGACTTCTACCGTTCACGTAGTAACTTTTGAGAGTACTGTTAGTCACATCGACTTGATTCGCTTGACTTATTTTGCTTCTACTCTGAGGTCTTGTGTCGGAGCCAAAACTTTCGTTTTCGTTTACACGGGTTGTAGTAGCGGAGCTGCGACTACTGCCCCTACTGCCAGGTAGTTTTTTTGCTAGGACCTGTGGTGGTGTTTTGATGGGCACTTGTATTTGTTGTGTATCTCGCATTGAAACGGGCGGAGGCCGCTGTGTCGTTTCGTCGGGCACTGCTATCGTAGTTGTCGGTATGATATCGTTTACGTTTTCGACTTATTTTCGTTGACAAGTCCAGCGTCGATGCTTTTATGGATGTTTTCGATGGTATCAAGACCACGTGTTAATGCGAGCCGCCTTGTTGGTGATTCTATTAAAGTTACTGTACGTTCGGTCGATCATCGTATCCCAGTGATCCGAGTAAGAGATTTTCTGGGCTTTGCAGAAAGTTGCTAGACGATTGTTCAGTAAAATCATCTTGCTTAACGTGTATCTAGTTTGGTTCGGATGGGGCAGGATGCCAGTGACATGGAGGTTTGCGTGTGAAGGTTTGATATTGTTTAGCATGGTTTCATACCTTTTCCATGTCGATTCCGTCTGCGATACGTTTTTAGCTCCGACTTGTATTATAATTTGCTTTGATGTATTTATCCTTGTCTTTGCGATTATGCCTTTGACCTCGTCAATTTTGAATCATCTTTCAGTTGAATTCTCCCTTTTCTCTGATTTGATTCGAAGGAGGTGACATTGTAATCACCAATCACAATAATTTCCTCTGTATACTGAGAGTCCATTTCATCGGACAATACATCGAATCGGCTACGTGTTTTGGGTCGAAAGTGGTGAGGTTGTGGTCCAACGTGTGTTGCATTATCAGAGCGCGGCTGCCACTTACTAACTTCAGTTGTGTACAGTGCCTCGCTATCTTTGACTCCGTTTTCTGTCGGTTCAATACGATCGTTTGTCTCAGCGTCTAGAGCTGGAAGCTTCTCGGCGAATTCGGAGTCTAGGTGCGCTTGGAGTTCGTCATTTGATTTTGGGTGGCCTCGACAGTTTCTTTGACTGCTGCTAATTCGTGAAATTGTTTCAGCACGTTTTCCAATTTTAATTCAACAGCTAGCAATCAGGAATCTGTGTTGACTGTCTCTGTTATGGATAAGCCATTGGATGAGACTGTCTCTGTTTTGGATAATTTATCGGAGGCGTGACTGATTTGTGCTCTCAGTTGTTTTGTTTCCTCTGCCGCTTGACAAAATTTACAGCGCAATGTCTTGCATTCCTCATTTGAGGGACTGCTACGCAAAGTCCTGGCAGTCAGAAGAAGTTTGGCAATCCATTAGTTCGGGGGCGTACGAGATGTGGCAGATGCCATATTCTAGCTTAGCCTGAACCATTTTGGACTGTTATTGAATTTACCGGTGATAAAATGGATCGTTAGCTTGAGTTCGGTTTTATGTGATTTCTTCTTGATAGCAGATATGAATGCAATACTCTAATTAGATGCGGGGTGTGACGATTATATCAGAGATTTGAAAACGGAATTAAAATGGGAATAATACAAATGAGAGTCGATGCGCGTTACGTCGGATGCGCGTTAGCGTAAGGTTACTTCCAATTGCGGGATTTGTTTTGAATACAAAGCTAAACTGACTCGTAGCTGCTCTCATCTGTTTCTCAATAAAGGAATGATATCAGGATTCTGGGCACTAACCTTGTATCAGACATGCCCGGCGGAGTATCAGAACTGGACGAAAAAATAATTACAATTCAGTAAGTGGGGTGTTATGAAATCGTTGCCCGGGTTCTAAGCTGCAAGATGTGAAGTGGTACAACACAATAATACTATCTGATACAAGATACTTGTGATTTTGTTACAGAGAACCGGCCACATTGAACTATGTTGAAAATCGTAATACCAGTAACATCTTAAAATACGGTTGAGGTGTAGGGGACGATCGTCTTTGACAATGGTTGTGGGGGCACGGGGAGGAGGGAGAGGCGTGAGGGCACCCTCGGAGAGAGCATAGTTTATATAGTTGCTCCTAGTTTTTAAGTCACAGAAGTTTCCACTTGATTATGATTGACGCAAAAGTCACATAGACCAATAAGTTTGTATAACCTATTGTAACTTTGTTTTTCTAATGGAACTGGAATAATTTAGTTTATTTGAGATATTTTTCGGTACAAATTCCCTAATAAGTGAACTGACAACATAACATGGACATAATCTTTCATGATCAAATAGTGGCTGCTCGGTTTATGGTTTCAGAGTTCAGTGTAATGATACTACCCACGCCAGATTCCCTCGAATTTTGTTACTGCAAACCGGGTTCATTTCAAAATGCTAATTATTTGAATACAAATAACACATTAGATTACTGATAATGACAGGCAAGGACACACGCACCGCTAAAATGAAAGGTAAACGAACCAGAGCTGCATCCTAACAGTGTGTCATTCTAACAGAAGCATCCTAGCACTGCGGAAACACATTTTCAAATATAGCTGTGCGATGACAACAACCAGTTGCATTTGAAGTGTTAAAAGTCAGCATACTAATATATAACTGCTAAGGAACAGACATGTAGTATAGGGACAGCTATAATAGAAATAGAAATTCAAATCAAACCAATAAATCATAAATTAATACACTTGTTTCACAGGTTTGAAATTGGTTATCAGGACCTAACTATGCAATGACGGCTATTGTGACCATTCATTGACGGCTATTTTGTTGACGCGATGTCCCGCAGCAGCGGTACGATGTCCCGTAACAGCGGTGCGAAGTCCCGTAGCAGCGTACGGTGTCCGGAGTCAAGTCGAGGAGTCCCGTAGCAGCGGTACAATGTCAAGAGGGAGGGCAGGAGACGCTGCTCACATGCGGCGAGGCAGGGCGAGATCAACAGAAGTGACTGTCCCCTTAGGCTGGCGACACGATAAACAGAAGTGTCTGTATCCTTGGGCTGGCACGATAAACAGAAGTTTTTTAACCTTGGACTAGCAGCATGATATACAGAAGTGTCTGTATCCATGGGATGGTAACACGCTAAACAGAAGTGTCTGTATCATTGGGCTGGCAACACGATACACAGAAGTGTCTGTACCCTTGGGCTGACAACACGATAAACGGAAGTGTCTGTATCCTTGTGCTAGTAACACGATAAGCAGAAGTGTCTGTATCCTTGGGCTGGCAACACGATAGACAGAAGTGATGTATCCTTGAGCTTGTAACACGACGAACAAAAGTGTCTGTATCATTGGTCTGGCAACACGAAAAACCGAAGTGTCTGTATTCTTGGGCTGGCAACACGATAAACAGAAATGTCTGTATACTAGGGCTGGCGACACGATAAATAGAAGTGTCCGTGTCCTTGGGCTGACAACACGATAAATAGAAGTGTCTGTATTCTTTAGCACACAATACGATATACAGAATCGTCTGTATCCTTGGGCTGGCAGCACGAAAAACAAAAGTGTGATTTAGGTGTGGAATGTGCATTTACTGCGACTGTTAATGCAGTGAAAGAGGGGTGAGCTTGGAATGTGGGTCTAGTGAGGCAGAGAGCATAAGGGCTCAATGATGTAGACAGGATCTTTGCGGTTACCTCGCTTCACCGCTGTGGAGGGTAGGGTCAGGCACGAAGCTGATTTCTGCCCTTGCACTAACGATGGGCCACTTTGTCTATCACAAACACATAAACACTTTGTTGTTGATATGGCAAACACTTCGTTTGCACCGGTGCGAATATTCAGATTTTCAGAATGTTCTTCATTGAATGGCCGATTTAATATTTGACTTGTATAATATTTAATACAGCAAATGGAAGTAACCTTCTCTATTTATATCGAGCAGAGGAGGAAACTTGTCGCAACCAAACCTCACGGCTGCCACTACAAGACAGAAAAAAAATGTTTGGCATGATTTGTCTTCATTCACTAGGCCGTATCGTGCTAGAGTGACAGCGTCCGACAGCAGTCAATGTTCAAACAAGGGTAACGCAAGCAGCGAGACGGCAACAATGCCGTCTTGTAATTGTGGTCCTACTTTCGTAAATAGTCTACATTCAGTCACTTTCAACGCTTATACATGTAATATATATCCATTATGTGAGAGCACTAGCCTCATTGATAATATTAATTCAAGTCAGTGAATGTTTACAATGATCTCAATTGAATATGTCCTGACAAACAGCGACATTATTTCTATCAACAAGGTAAAGTAAATCACGAGAGTATTATGAGTATATATCAAGTCGTTTCACATTATCAACTAGCAAAAATTCTTGTCAGAAAATATTATCGGCTTGCTCGACCGAAGCATGCTTGTGCCCAGGCCTTTGATTGCGATTGAAGGACAATCCCCTTCATGAGTATATGTTTTTTCCTATGGATTGCTTGCTTTTCTTTTGTTTGTTCATTATATATA
>SDVV010040023.1:0-10572 GCA_016164225.1 Gammarus roeselii | reverse complement strand
AGTCGGAGAATGGGAAACGAAGTTCACCAACAGAAAAGACCAAGTGTTCATCAACCGCTTGTGCACGGGACACACGTGGATAACTCACAACCACCTGATGGATGTCGACATAGGACCAAACGCACCACCTTGCCCCTGTTGCCACCAAGTGGCTATCGGCGTGAAACACTTAGAGATGGATTGCAACGCACTCGCGGCAGCCCGACGAGCGTTCCTAGATCCCCCGTGCAACCTACAAAGCCTACTCACGGACCCAACCTACCGTGAAAAGCTTATCGTTTTCGGAAAACACACCGGACTATACGAAGCTGTCTAAACCTCTAACACCTGTGCAAATGAGGTGGTCCCTCCACCTCATTACGTTCAGAAACAACAACTCATTTTACGAAGATACGCATTAACTCTATACTCTCTCGTACGCGCTAGTACGCGAATATGCCACAATTAAAATATGTACTAACTTCATCTTGACAAAGCTAATATTTTCGCACGCGAGGCCGTGCGGACTTACCTAAACCAAAGATGGTCGCGCCCTACGGGGGAGCCTATTATGACTCACGTTGAGGCTCTGGTGGAAATGAGGCCCAAATCAAATCACGTTGAGGCTCTGGTGGAAATGAGGCCCAAATCAAATCAAATCTCGACGATGCTACCTGTACGCACTAGCGTCAGTACATATTACTCTCGAAGTTCTAAATGATTGGAAGCGGGAGTCCGTTTCGTCTAAGAGTTTTTTTTGTGCGCACCAGCGAACGTCTTACATTGCTAAAATGTTCAAATTTTTCTAACCTTAATAGCGTTGTTTTTCTCGCACGCTGAGGCGTGCGAGCCTATTGGAATCCATGATCATCGAGCCCTACGGGGGAGCCTATTATGACTCACGTTGAGGCTCTGGTGGAAATGAGAATCAATTCAAATCAAATCAAACCTACTAGGTATCCTATTGTGACTCACGTTGAGGCTCTGGTGGAAATGAGAATCAATTCAAATCAAATCAAACCTACGAGGTAGCCTATTATGACTCACGTTGAGGCTTTGGTGGAAATGAGGCGCAAATCAAATCCCACCCTGAAATGTTGAATAGAAAAATTAGTTATTGCAGTCCACAGAATTACCGGCGCAGAGGGGGAGAGCCGCGTCAAGGCTGGTCGAGATCAGTCGAAACATGTCGAGTTGGGCGCGAAGAGTCGAGACTGGCCGAAATGAGTCGAGACAAGCCGAAATTAGCTGAGACGAGGGGACTCGAGGGATCCGGGGAGCTCGGAGGACTAGGGTTACCCTACGGGACCCATCGGGCTCTTTTGGGACCCGTGGAATCTCTGCCCCACCCCCCCCCACCCTAATCCACTAAACAATAAGTGTGATGTCAATAATCTGAGTAGTTTTTCAGCCAATGGTGAACCAACCATTTCTTTCCTCTTCACGATCCACAATTTTGTCATCTAAAATAATGCTAATGTATATTTTCGAAAGTTCCTGTTAGTGATTTTGTGAATGTGTTTTTTCAGTCCGTGCTCGCTCGCTCGTGCGTACCATATGTGATTTCACTTGTTGACATTTACCGCGTAACTATAAACCTTATGGTTCGTTGCGGTTGGAGTTGATCGGATCCGTGACGCCGTGGACCTTGTACCAATTTCGACGAAACTATGTGCGCACTGGCGTGCGTACATATTACTCTTGAGGTTTTGAAGGGTTCGAGGCGGGAATTCGTTCCGTCGAAGTCTTTATCTTACATGAATAAAGGAATTTTAATGTAACTGAACTAGACCGCATTGCTGTAAACATTGTATTGCGTTGCTGTCGGAGCTTACTTTGTCTGTGTAGCCGTTAACCTTGTACCAATCTCGACGATGCTACCTGTACGCACTGGCTGCATACATATTACTCTTGAAGTTCTAAGTGAAGTGGAAGCGGAGATCCGTTTCGTCTCAACGTTTTTATTGTGCGCACAAGCGTGCGTCTGACACGACTGAAATTTTCATAATGTTCTAACTTTGACAACGTTTTTCTCTCACGCCGAGGCGTGCGAGAATATCTCATATTATTGGTGTAATGTGACTGTAAACTCGGTAAGACTGGTCAAGTGATTAAGTTGGGGTGGATGGATGATTATTCATTTTATAGATCATTAACACATTATTTTAGTAGTTTATTATTTCTTGTTTCGTGGGCTCAATTATTTATTTCTGCCCTTTTTCATGATGGTAAATTTTACTTTGTTTATAATTTATCGATGTGAGTTGAGACTAGGTCACCCAGGGAATGACGGGTACTCATGGGACCTGTCGGACTCGGAGGACCCGGGGTTTCGGGAACCCGGGGGCTTGGAAGACCAGGAGGATTTGAGGGGATCCACTTGGACTCTTTTGGGACCCTTTGGGACACCTTTGAGAACCTTTGGGACCCTCTTGAGAAACTTTGGGACCCTCTTGAGGCCCCTCTAAATCCTGGAACCTCTGCTCCCCCTCCCTACGCTGTAAAACACATACACAGAGGAATGTATATATGTGGAGTGCTTGAGTAGAGAAATTAGTTATTACAGTCCACAACATTGCTGACGCAGAGGGGGAGAGCCGCGCCAAGGCTGGTCGAGGTGCGTCGAAATCAGTCGAAACATGTTGAAACAAGTCGAGTTAGTCGCGACGAGTCGAAACTGGCCGAAATTATTTGAGACAAGCTGAGACGAGGGGACTCAATGGACTCAGTGAGCTCGGGGGACTTGGGTAACCCTCCGGGGGTCATCGGGCTCTTTCGGGACCCGGAAAGCCTCTGCCCCCCCCCCTCCTATCCCCTTAAACAATAAGTGCGATGGTAAAAATCTGAGCAGTTTTTAGCCCATTATGAACCTGCCCTTTCTTTCCTCTTCACGTTCCACAATTCTGTCGTATAAAATAATGCTAGTATATTTCTGCGAGAGCTCCTGTTTGTTATTTTGTGAATGGGCGTTTTTTTCGGTCTGCGCTCGCTCGCGCGTGTGCGGACCATATGTAATGTCTGTGGTTGATCTTTGCCGCGTAACTATAAACCTAGTGATGCGTTGCGGTTGGAATTGATCTGATTCGTGAGGCCGTGGACCTTGTACCAATTTCGACGATACTACCTGTGCGCACTGGCGTACGTACATATTAATCTTTGAGGTTCTGAGGGGGTGGAGATGGGTTTTCGTTTTGTTTGATTTTTCATCTTCCTGAATAAATAAATTGTAATTGAACCGAACTTGGTCGTGTGGTTGTAAACATTGTATTGCGTCGCTGTCGGAACTGGCTTTGTCTTTGTAGCTGTGCACCTTGTACCAGACTCAGGAGGCGGTGCCGATAGGTAAGAGAAAGAAACAAGAGGGCACAGAGTGACCATGGAAGAGGAAGAGGGAAATTGAAGAAAGTGGAGAGATGGAAAGACGGCTAAGCCGTATGGTTGGTGAGTCTTGTGGCGAGGAAAGAGATTGAGCTTAATTGTTGAAGGTGAAGTCCCGTCAGGGATTTATGATACGATACTTCATTTATTCAAGAGTGAGTTGAGGTGTCGTGATATATTAGTAAGAGTTGGTTGTGTCAGTTAGTTCTCTTTATAGGTAATGTCGTGATCGTAGAAGGGCAGATGGCGGGCAATTAAGATGAGCAGATGACCTTTTTATCAGTTATGTTATTATTATTATTACTTTTTTATCTATGCCTTGTCGTATTCGGTCGAAGGACGGAGAAGGTCAGATGTCTACAGATGGCAGTAACTGTTTAAGAGAAGTGATACACATGTTGGATCACCCGGCCGGCATACAATCGTTTTACATTCTCAACGGTCGGCACACAGTGTGTTTATTTACAATAAGTGAATTTACTGGTTTACAAGGCGGACAGACGACCATGTCGGTGCGGATTCAGTCGAAGATCAGATGTTTTAGATAGTTAGTTGTTTTCGGTTTTGTTTCGAGATCGAGAGACTGCCGTCACAACAGGGTAGCCGCTGGGTCATTGCGAGAGTGGTCGCATAACCTCTGAACCGTTCCTGAAGCAGCTGCAGCTCCATTTTGTCTCATTGGTATTGTTACAAGGTAGGATTGTCAGTCAGTTGTCAGTTCATGTGTGAAGTTTGAAATGGAGTCAGCTGTAAATTGGGTCAGGCGGAGGGCGTTCGGCTGTTATCCTGCTGCTGGGGTAATTTGAGTGAGTGACTATGCCTGGTGGGAGTAGTAGTTGTTCATATATTTGCGGTGAAAATATTCTCATTTTATTCCACAGTGCTTGTGATTGGCGATGGACCTCGACGTTAATTGGCTGAATATTGCATTGTTCGTGAAGTGATCTGGAGGTGCGAAATTCCGTCCAGTGTGTGTTGGTGATGAACCTGAGGGCTTTATTTTGTACGCGTTGGAGTTCTAAAAACTGTGTTTTAAGAAGGGTGTTAAGCGGTATGATGGGATAGATTAGTGCTGATCTCACAAGTGCTTTGTATAGTTTTAATTCGTTTGTGGTTGATAGCATGTTAAATCTGTTCAGTTTGCTCAGGTTGTCGTTGGCGATGATTTTTTTTTAATTTAACCTGAGGTTTTATTCCTCGCGAGGTGAAATTTAGTCCTAGAATTTTTTCAGAATTAGTGTATTGGTAAGTGTTTTGGCCTATGTAGATTTCGTGAGTGTTTCTGCGTGATATGCTAATAATTTTGAACTTGCTGGTATTTGTCTGAATTTTCCAGTTGTTTTCAATTTAGTTGATTTGGGTCATAGCGTGTTCTGTGGTTCTTGCTACGAAGTTATATTTATATCTGCCAGAAGTGATTTGAGTGATGTCGTCTGCAAATGCAATGTAGTCGGTGAATGGAATTGGATACGGCATGTCATGTGTGTAGAATGTGTAAAGTGTGGGTGATAGGTATGCGCCTTGTGGGACACCACTGTTGAGGGAGAAGAGCGGACCCGTGAAGTTGTCTATGTGTATTGAAGCCGTGCGATCTGTTATGTAGGCGGCAAGTATCTTCGTGAAGCATGGGTGTAAGTTTAGTTGAGTGATCTTGAATTTTAATCCCGTGTGCCATACCTTGTCGATGGCTTTGGCGACATCCTAAGTATCACGTCGGTGCATTGTTTATGGGCTTGTGTGTGTACAAGGGTTTCGTAGAAGGTAGCTAAGGCAGTGTGGGTTCCTCTGTGTTTCCTAAATCCGTGCTGTCTGATGTTAGTTGTGCTGGTGCTTACGAGGTGAAGTGATAGTCTTGTGTTTAGTATTTTGTCCAGTAATTTGTAGTGTAAGTCGATGAGAGAGATAGGTCTATAATTAGCAATGTTATATTGGGACAAGTTACCTTTTGGAATGAATATCATATGGGCGTGTTTAAGTTCATCTGGGAAGTATCCCGCTCAAAGGGAATGATTGAAAATGTGTAGGAGATATTTGGTCATGTTAGGTGGGAGATGTTTTAAGTGTTCAGTTGTGATGCCGGTTGGACCAGGGGCTTCCTGTTTAAATGTAGTCAGCGTTGAGTTTAGTTCATTGAGGGTGATTGGTTGGCATCCCAGTCCCAGTCGGTTAGTTCGTTGAGGGTGATTGGTTGGCATCCCAGTCCCAGTCGGTCCAGGTCTCCATAATCGTAAGTTCTGATTGTTTCGAAATTTTGGTCTAGCTGATTTTCGATGTCATTAGTGAAATCGTCATTAAAGTTATTGTCTGGATCGTCCTCGTCTGAAAATATTTTTGCCCAGTGAGTTCGAAAGAGTCTTTCTTTGTCAGCTGCTGAGTGCAGTTTGTGATTCTCGTGATCTCGTAAGTAGGGCATTCGTTGTTTGTTATTTCCTTGCAGTCGTTTGATTGTCTTCCAGAATTTAGTCGGGTTGTCTTCCATGTCAAGGTTGTCTATGATATTGTTCCAAGTTAAGTTCCGAGGTATTACGTAATCTATTCTGAGTAGTCGTTTCAGGTCGTCAATGTATCTTGATAGTTCGAGTGAAGGTCCCACTAAAGCAATTTGGTCGGTCGCGGCAGTATAAAGTATTTGCAGTCTCTTTATTTCGTCGTTAGGTTTAATTCCGGGGACTGTACGGTATGCAATTGTTGGAATGTTATTGTCGGCTGCCTTAATTATAGCTTCGGTCCAGTTATCTAGGGTCTGATCTATTTCTTCTAGAGTCGGGTTGGGGTCGGTAGGGACAGTGATGTTAGAGAGATCGGCTGCGTATTGATCCCAGTCAGCACGATGGATACATTTTCTTGGTTTGATAGGAATTTGAATGGGATTACGCGTTATGGTGGCAATAATGGGTATATGATCTGAGGTGGTCAATGGTCCGGGTCGAAGGTGAAGATTATGAAATGCAAGTCTATTGGTTAAAACAATATGAGGGGAAGTCGTGGAGTTGTGTCGTAGGAGTGTTGGAAAGAATGGTCCTTCGTATCTGCATGTGTCTGCTTGTATCAGGGTACACAGGTTACGTCCTACGGCGTTGCTGTTCGCATTTTGGAACATAGGGTGTCGGGCATTCAAGTCCCCAAGTAAATAAACAGGTTCCGGTCTGCGAAGTAGGGTGTTAAAGTCGATAAAGTGCAAGTATGGGGCGTTGGGTGGGCTGTATAAAGTCGCTATTGTGATTGGTCCTTGGCGCGTCTTAATAGATATTCCCAGCAGATCGGTCTCAAAGTCGTCTAGCAGTCGGTAATCAAGGTTTCGTCGTATCGCTATAGCTGTGCCGTTGAACTGTCGATTTTCTTTGTTCATATAGTGGCAGTCGTAGTTGAAAATTTTTGGCTTGTCGTTGTTTAAAAGTGGTATTTCGTTTAGTAGGAGGATGTCAGCGTCAAGTCTATTGTAGATGTTTGAAAGAGCGATTTTGTTTGTATTCCATCCACGCACGTTATGTTGGAGAATTATAAGTTTGTCTAGTTGAGGTTTGATGGCAGGAGGGATCGCTTTGATTTTTTACTCGTTGTGGATATCGTGAGAGTGCGACTGGGGCAGGAATTGAAAAGTTCAGGTGATGCAAAGAAAAGAGTTTCTTGAGGTGGGAAAAAGTAGCCGTCATGCAGCATTTTGTAAACTTGGTCAGGGTCACCGGAGGTTATGCTAAATTTTAATTGGTTGCTGGCTAGATGAGTGGCAATAAATTCGGTCGTGAACGGGTCTGGAATTGGGTCAGTGCATGCATTACTCATCATCAGTCTTAGTCCAAAGTGCTGGGCCGGGTTGATAGTGATCGTCAGTCCCTCTGTTATACGGTCGCTATTCCACACACTCTCTAAGTCTTTATCAAGTTCATTTGTGGCTTTGCGCTTAGAGTCGGTGGTTCGTGAGGATGTTGAGGTCGAGCGTGAACGAGGAATATTTGTGCCTTTCTTAGGAGAGTGAGGGGCCTTGAATTTGGCGGATGCTTGTTCTGATGGCTCATCATCAAAGTCGAAGTCCATACTACTATCATCAAGCATGTTAGCAACTGGATTATTGAAAAGCAGGTTGAATTTTTTTTGTGAATCACGGTCAGGAAATTTGGCATCTATGTCAAAGTAACGTTTTAGGGAGTCAGATAGGGTTTGGCCATAGAAGAGTCCGGTTAGGCTAGCTATATGGGCCTCAAGGATCAGGGCAGTCAATTTCAAGTGCGTCTTGTTGGTCAGATTTACGATGTTGGTTGGTCTAGTCTCGGTTTTTGTTCCCTTCATTACTTCTTTAGCGATGTCAGCATAAGTTTTGTTTTCAGCTGTTTTTTGAGCTGTCGCTGTCTTAAGTTTTTTGTCTTCAATCGTCTTCTTCCTACATGGACATTTGGCAGCAAGGGTTCTATGGAAATTATTACCAGTCAGGCAGTTCAGACATCTTTTGTCAGTCGCGGTGCAGTCTTTGTAAGTATGCCCTTGTTGTGCGCATTCCGAGCAGCAGCCGTAGTCTTGTTTACAGTCTTTCGTCGGGTGGTCCTCGTATCGGTAGCATTTATAGCAGATGAGGATATGGGTGAATTCTTCTTGTTCGCATTGAGATGGAGAAATTTTAGTCGAAAAGGCCAGGAAACCGTCAGTCAGAATCCGTGAAGCGGTGTTCAAGTCAGCACAAAAGATTTTCAAAACATGCGTATAGTCTTTGATTTTGATGACCTCAGAAATTTTTGCCCAGGGGTTTAGTCGCGTCAGTTCAGTTTTGAGTTCGTCAGGAGAATGTTCACTTACAGAGTTGTCGAGTTGTCTCACAAAAATTGTGCTTCGCGCTTTTATTTCAGGAGGGAGAACCGGTTCCACATTTACCTTTGCGAACTCAGTGAATGCAAGATCTGTCAAAAGCTTGTCAATGTACGTTACGTCGTCGGTCGCTGCGTAAAAACCGTTACCGGAATCGAAAAGTCGGGTGAGATGAGCATTTAGTTTACCAAAGGCACATTGAAAAATATCAGTTCGGGATGTTTTTTTCTTAGGATCAATCAGACGGAGTTGCAATCTATGAAGTT
Organism: Gammarus roeselii; assembly: GCA_016164225.1. Classification (NCBI taxonomy): domain Eukaryota; kingdom Metazoa; phylum Arthropoda; class Malacostraca; order Amphipoda; family Gammaridae; genus Gammarus; species Gammarus roeselii. The sequence continues at coordinate 2,152 of SDVV010040023.1, read as the reverse complement.
TAGGCGGACGGACAGACGAGACAGTAGATTGCATACGGCTGGCACTGGGTTGATCACGATTAACAAAAATGTGGGCAGGGGCAGGCCCAGACCTACCCCACGGCCGCTGAGGCCGCCCTCTCGAAAATCGAGGGAGCGACGACATTGCTAGGCCGCGAGGCAGCACTAGACCACAAGTGAGTTAAGACAGACAAAGCAAAATGAAAGAAAGTGAAAAAGAATATGAAGTTATGCTTACCCCACCTTCCCCTCTCCTCCGTCAGGTAAGGTCTTCTGCGTTCAGCGGTCTTCAGGGCTTTTCAGGCCCCCACAAATTAATACCTTCGGGCAACGCCCGTCTTCAGGGCTTTTCAGGCCCCCACAAATTGATACCTTCAGGCAACGCCCGTCTTCAGGGCTTTTCAGGCCCCCACAAGTTATAACCTTCGGGCAGTGCCCTTCTTCGGGGCTTTTGTTTCCCCCACAAGTCAATAGCTTCAGCGAGGCGTCGACCGTGAAGAGGACACCTTGCAGGAGTAGTCTGTGAAGAGTCGATGGAGGTCCGGGTCGTGATCACAAGTTATCCAAGAAGCAAGCTGAGTACAAGGCCTGACACTGCGCTGAGGGAACACCTTTGGCTGCTACCTCGTACACGAATCAAGCTACCAGACTCGACGAAGCTGTCTGTACGCCCTAGCGTGCGTTCATATTACTCTTGAAACTCTAAATGGTTGGAGATGCGAGGTTTCATTCCGTCTATCTTGCTTAAATAAATAAAATGTACTGTGATGCGTTGTTTCCGGAGCAGACTCTGCCCGTGTAGCCGTAAACCTAGTACCGGTCTCGACGATTCAACCTGTGCGCATTAACGTGCGTGCACATTACTCCTGAAGTGCTAAGTGATTGGAGGCGAGGATTCGTTCTGTCTGAGTCTTCATCTTACCCGAAAAATTAAAACTACTGTCACTTAACTGGACCGCGCAGCTGTGAACCTCATGTTGCGTTGCTGTCGGAGCTCACTTTGTCCGTGTAGCCGTGGACCTTGTACCAATTCCGACGATACTATTTGTGCGTACTGGCGTGCGTACATATTACTCCTGAAGTTTTATGTGGTTGGAGGTGGGGATTCGATTTGTTTTGTCTGAGTCTTTATGTTTCCTGGATAAATAAAATGTACATTAACTGAACTAGACCGCGTTGCTGTCTGAGCTTACTTTGTCCGTGAAGCCGTAAACCATGTACCAATCTCGACGATGCCACCTGTACGCACTAGCGCGCATACATATTACTCATGAAGTTCTGAATGATTGAAATCGGAGGTCCGTTTTGTCTAAACAGTATTCTTGTGCGCACCAGCGTGCGTCTGACACGACAAAAATGTTCAAATAGTTTAACTTTGACATCGTTGTTTTTCATGCACACAGAGGTGTGCGAGCCTACTGGAATCCATGATCATTGAGCCCTACGGGGGAGACTATTATGACTCACGTGGAGGCTCTGGTGGAAATGAGGCCAAAATCAAATCATATTAAGTGACTAAGTAAATTTGGCAGGTGTAGCCAGTCATAATTCTAAACAAAAGATGGGGTTCTACTTTCTGTGACACAGACCTGAGGCGAAAATCGAGGGTCGAATGATGGGCACGAACGAATCCTAAAGGAGAGGGGCTAGCAACCCCTTTAAAATATAATACAGATACATATACAGACACTAGGCCGCATCCCCCAGAAAATGTGGTGGCCGACGGCAAGGCGCACCTCACACCCTCATACGCTCACACAACTTAGCCCTTTTGTGCTAAAGGGTATGGTCGGTAGCCCCTCAACTTACACTCTGGGTCCCGAATGCACCGAGGAACCGTCGTCAGCAGCAGGGCCCGACAGTTTTCACTGGCTTACCCCGCCGCGTCATAATGGCCGGGCCCCCCCCCCCCACCCACGACCATCCCGACAGCGGAATGCCAAGGGCGGCAAAGCACATCAGAGCAGCGTCAAAATCAATCATTCACAACCATTCTCCACTCACGCTTGTTCATTGCACGCTCTCTCGCCACCTCCACATTCATGTCTCTTCTTCCCAACGCCTGCTTAAGACCATCCATCCACCCAAACTTCGGTCTACCTCTAGGCCTGCGACCACTCGCCTCCGCATTCATCACCCTTTTAACCAATCT
>SDVV010040022.1:0-10573 GCA_016164225.1 Gammarus roeselii | reverse complement strand
GTCCTCTCCTTGTGTAACTGACTCAGCCAATCACAGTTGCAGTCACTTGAAGATACAGGCCTACCCCCATCACGGATTGTTCAAGTCCTCTCCTTGTGTAACTGACTCAGCCAATCACAGTTGCAGTCACTTGAAGATACAGGCCTACCCCCATCACGGATTGTTCAAGTCCTCTTCTTGTGTAACTGACTCAGCCAATCACAGTTGCAGTCACTTGAAGATACAGGCCTACCCCCATCACGGATTGTTCAAGTCCTCTCCTTGTGTAACTGACTCAGCCAATCACAGTTGCAGTCACTTGAAGATACAGGCCTACCCCCATCACGGATTGTTCAAGTCCTCTCCTTGTGTAACTGACTCAGCCAATCACAGTTGCAGTCACTTGAAGATACAGGCCTACCCCCATCACGGATTGTTCAAGTCCTCTCCTTGTGTAACTGACTCAGCCAATCACAGTTGCAGTCACTTGAAGATACAGGCCTACCCCCATCACGGATTGTTCAAGTCCTCTCCTTGTGTAACTGACTCAGCCAATCACAGTTGCAGTCACTTGAAGATACAGGCCTACCCCCATCACGGATTGTTCAAGTCCTTTTCTTGTGTAACTGACTCAGCCAATCACAGTTGCAGTCACTTGAAGACAAGTTTTCCTTTGGATTTCAGAAAACTCCCTTTAGTTGGTGCAAGCAAAGGTTCTATCCTTAGTAAACTATTTATTTGACAGGACTTAGAGATCCTATTCAATATTTGGCCCACGTAATGTGGGTCCCTGTGAATGGATGAGCTCCGTCTAGCTTGGCTAGGAAAACACTCGAGAATATATTCTATCGACAAAGTCTACATGATTCAGAAGTAGTAAAATTTGTAAGTGAAAGGTACTACATTTTTCCTTCAAGACTCAATCATAGCCAAATATGCAGAACTCACAGCAGTGGGTGCCTCTTTCTTGGTCGAATTGCGATTCAACGGACTACTCTAAAGCACTTAGGCACAGGATGATCTCTCCAAGTATAGCCTACACGTCAAACAATTTTCGATAATAATTTGAGTCATTCCCTTCCTGTAAGTACCGGAAACACTTTTCAAGAAGTTTCTACGGAGGGGCACATTTTTTGATCCCAGGAGCGAATGTGGAGTGTACAAACTTTCTCTCGAGGGTAGCCAGAAGGAATCTGTTACAATGTGTCACCAAAGTGAGTGCTATTGACAACCAGCTGGCAGGTGGCCAGAGACGCTTTGACAAATTACCAGCTGTTGCGGGAAACGACATAAGAACGATACTATGGCGAGTTGAACATTTGTTTGAAGTTTTGTTCAACAAAAAAGTTTTTTTACACCTAACACGTGGGCCTTGCATTTCCTTTCATATTATGAATTTAAAAACTGTTTAAATAATTCCTACCGTTCTGGAGCGGTACTTCCTTGAGTGAAGGTAAAACCTGGTCAAGCCTCAAGCACAGCGTCGGGGATTGGGTATCATTCAAGTCTAGTTATCATCGAACGATCATCAGAGAATCATTGTTTATCGGTATTTATAGTCGGTAAATAGAACATAAATCGTTCACTTTACACGACATGAACGTGTCATCGATAGCACAAATGTTTGCATAGACAACTTCATCCGACGCTAAATTATTCGTGTTCCGAGTGTTATCCTTAAAGTTTCGCCCTAAATCAACTATCGATGAAGTCGATAGTTGATTCAACGAATGAAAACAAATTGTTATCGAAGACTTAAAATTATCCTCGTTGTATTCGACTTTTAAAAGACGGAAGCCCTCGAAATGCCCTGCATCGACCGACGACGATCTTCATCGACCGACGATGATCTTCATCGACCGACGATGATGACAGACTGGACCTGGCTGGTAAGAAAACAGCTGATCATCGCTCTCAGTGTATTCTAACCAAAATACCGCAGCGTGGATATCGCCTCCGTGCATATACCCTCTGCGGATTTCCTTTCGGTGGATATCGTCTTCGTGAATACCATTAAAGCGAATCTCATCTGCGTGGACTCCATCGCCTTGTATATCGCCTCAATGGATATAATTTCCGTGAATATCGTCTCAATGGATAGGGTCTCCGTGGATATCGTCATGTGCACATAATTTCGGTGGATAACGTCCCTGTGGATATTGCCTAGGCGGATAACATTTCGGAGACTATTATCTCTGTGGATATCGCCTCCGTGGACTTCATCTCCTAGAATACCCCTTTGACGGATATCCTTTTGGCGGATATCGCCTGCTTAGATGCCGTCTTCGTTGTTATCGTTGTCGTGAATATTGCCCGTGTGGATATTGTATCAGCGGATAACGCCTCCATGGATATCGTTTCCATTGATAACGTCTCCGAGGCAAACATCGTCACGGATATCGTCTCTCTGAATATCGCAGACATCCTGGCCCAAGCAAGGTCAACTCTGTACTTGAAGTGCTTCACGAAGCATTGTTCCTATGAGGAGATCATAATTTGCTGGAATACTCAGTTACTTTGTGAATGCCGTGGCGGAGGGGAGAGTGTTCTCGACCAAATTTTACAGTGTCAGCCTCTGGAGCTGCATTGTGTGAGTTCAAGTTTCATCAAGGACACCTCAGTTTTGTGACGGGGAGACTAGGGGCCTCCTCCGTCTGTGTGATAAAGACCTAATGATGACAGAATTGCATTGTCTAGGCTGTGACGGGGAGACTAGGTGTGACGGGGAGACCAGGTGCCTCCTCCGTTTGTGTGCACATAATGTGTGCACATAACACAAACGGAGGAGGCACGTGGTCTCCCCGTCACACCTAGTCGCCCCGTCACAGCCTAGACAATGTAATTCTGTCATCATTAGGTCTTTATCACACAGATGGAGAACACAATGATGACAGAATTATATCGTCTAGCCTATGACGGGGAGACTAGGTGTGACGCGGAGACTAGGTGCCTCCTCCTTCTGTGTAATAAGGACTCAATGATGACAGAATTACATTGGCTAGGCTGGCAATTTTTTAGCGATGCAACGGGTAAAGTTTAGTTTGTTTTGTAACGCCTAGTGGTGCCTTCTATCTCTGACCAGTACTGTACTTAATTGAAAGTTAGAGCTCTTTCGTTGGCAAGTCTTCACTCATTTGAAACGGCCCGGAGTTGTTAAGGTTTTGCGGTAACAATGAATAATATAGGAATTTGTCTCCAATAGTCTACGGATTTCACTAATGAAATTTCAGTTACTTATGCCAGGCCACGATAAGTGAGTCGGTAACTATTGACCGAAATAGATTGAACATTTACTTATAATAGAATTACTAAACAAACATTCAAATTTGCACAATCATAGGTATGAGGTTAAAAGACAAAGATGGTAATTATTGTTGGTTGTGTTGGAAAACATCGGAGCATACATTGGATACAGTAATGGAGAAATTTCCATTGCAGCCACAAGGTTGAGGTTATCTTTCAGCTTCCATAGCAGTTATTACAAAAATGTTTATTCAAAAAATATAACTGAAAAAATACAACAAATTGTCATGGATTGGTGCCCGTATTAAAACTACTCCTCTTATTTCCAAAGAGCATCCTCATCGCCCACCTCCAATCCTCCACCTCATTCCTTCAACCCAGCCTCCTCACTGCTAAAGTCTTCTTTCTGGCACTCAGATCACTTTCAATTTCCTTAATCCTCTCTTTATTAAAACCCTACCCTCATTTCAAAATCCCCTACCCCTCATTCTGCAAACATCCTCCTCGCTCGCAAAATTCTCTTCTTTACTCCCAAAAGCCTCTTCCACATTCTTCAAATAACTGTCCAATTCAAAACCCTTCCCTCTCACCCCCTAAACACCTCCTCCTCACTCTTCAAACCGATCCTTATTCCCAAAACCCCTCCCGTTCACTCCCACAACTCCTCCCTCTCCCTCATTCCCACCCCCATACGCTCCTGTCTCAAAAGACGCATTGCCATCCTTCAAGCTTCTTTACCCATTTACCCTTGGCTCCTAAAGGACCGTATCTTGAGCAGGCCTAAACCAGATTTACCTGCCGTAGGCCGCTTGAGCCGAATGATCATTGACCTCAGTGCCACACTGCTTCTATTCAGCTTGAGCCAAATGATCATTGACCTCAGTACCGCACTGCTTCTATTCAGCTTGAGCTAAATGATCATTGACCTCAGTACCGCACTGCTTCTATTCAGCTTGAGCTAAATGATCATTGACCTCAGTACCGCACTGCTTCTATTCAGCTTGAGCTAAATGATCATTGACCTCAGTACCGCACTGCTTCTATTCAGCTTGAGCTAAATGATCATTGACCTCAGTACCGCACTGCTTCTATTCAGCTTGAGCTAAATGATCATTGACCTCAGTACCGCACTGCTTCTATTCAGCTTGAGCTAAATGATCATTGACCTCAGTACCGCACTGCTTCTATTCAGCTTGAGCTAAATGATCATTGACCTCAGTACCGCACTGCTTCTATTCAGCTTGAGCTAAATGATCATTGACCTCAGTACCGCACTGCTTCTATTCAGCTTGAGCTAAATGATCATTGACCTCAGTACCGCACTGCTTCTATTCAGTTTGAGCTAAATGATCATTGACCTCAGTGCCACACTGCTTCTATTCAGCTTGAGCTAAATGATCATTGACCTCAGTACCGCACTGCTTCTATTCAGTTTGCTGATGATGCCCGGAGGAAGTGACGCGATGTATCAACGATACTTTCTGTTTCACTGATATTGTAACGAAGTGATAGTTACAGCTGAGTCTTACTTCAGAGTAGTGTAGTATTATAAGTAGGCCTGGGACGCGCTGAAGAGTCCATTTTAGTAGGAGCTTAAATTGTCAGTCCTACTAGCCTGACTTAGTTGTGTTGCCAGGTTCAGGGCTGGCAGCCGCTTCAAGGCTTCACGGAGATCGCTTCCACCTGCGGTTACTGAGTGGCGTTGTCATACCTCTGCTGTTACAATTTACCAAATCATGTGAAAAACGACTCCAGTAGGTTGGTATTTTGCTTGGAAATAAATTTTTTGCCACTGATGCCCTTAAGTGTTCCGATTGAAGTTTTTGGGCCTTAATTCTATCTCTAATTTTAACTGCCTGCAATTCTTCCCCTGGTATATTGTCCGTACCTTCATTAGTGAATACGCTATCAAAATAGTCGTTGAGTATGTACGACATGTCACTGTCGAAAGATTTGACAGCCCTGCATTGCTTCGTGAAGGATCGAGGCAATCACGAATAAAACGTCTCTCGTTCACAAACACGGGGAACACTTTCGGATAATGCTTAGCTACTCTAGACGTATTAAGCACTTTATATCTCTTTGCGATTATGAACACTTTATTTACTCTTCGCCAGCCTGCTTGTGTGTTTGTTGGGATCATAGTGAGAGATAAGTTACGTTGAGTTGGTACACTTCCTCCATGGCAGCAATGGCTTATTCAACTCCGTCCAACGGGTATGGTGGACTATTAATTGGTATTATTTTGGCAGAGAATGTATCGCGTGCTTGGTTGAGCTACTTCGTCTCTGCTGGACACAACGCATTCCTCTGCGTCCTTCTTTTGGAATGGAGCCAAAAGACGACGCTTCTGCAGTTATATCTTGTTGGCTCCCACACTGTTCGCTGTGCATTGGTTTGGAATGCTATTGTATCCATCACTTGTTTTTTTATTGATTTTCCTGAATCTACTAATTCATTTTTGGTCGATAACGCATAATCAAATAAGTTAGATCCTCTGGTTAGTTCTTCCTTATATTGTTTTAGGCTGTTGTCATTGACGAGTCGCACCATCCTGTCCCCCCATCCTGTTCCCTCATCCTGTCCTCTCATCCTTGGGCCTCTCGAGTGGCCCACTTCATGTCAATAGGGTTTAAGTCCCCATCAATTGCGTTCGTTTCATGGGTGGATGAGATACTGTTGCCTAATTGGTCATTTACAACATCTGTTGGTACACTAGCACACTTAGCAGCGTTTCGGTACACTAATACACTTAGCAGAGTTTCGGTACACTAGTACATTTAGCAGCGTTTCGGTACACTAGTACACTTAGCTGCGTTTCAGTACTTTAGTACATTTAGCACTGTTTCGGTACATTAGTACACTTAGCAGCGTTTCGGTACACTAGTAAACTTAGCAGCGTTTCGGTAAACTAGTTCAATTAGCAGCGTTTTGGTACACTAGTAAACTTAGCATCGTTTTGGTACACTAGTTCAATTAGCATCGTTTCGGTACACTAGTTCAATTAGCATCGTTTCGGTACACTAGTTCAATTAGCATCGTTTCGGTACACTAGTTCAATTAGCATCGTTTCGGTACACTAGTTCAATTAGCATCGTTTCGGTACACTAGTTCAATTAGCATCGTTGCGGTACACTAGTTCAATTAGCAGCGTTGCGGTACACTGGTTCAATTTGCAGGGTTTTGGTACTCTTGTACACTTAGCAACGTTTGCCTCTTGAAGGCCTAATGACGGAATAAGGTCCTGCGCTGATCCCCTCCTCTATTGCTTGCAGGATTTCTACATTGAACATCCTGAGACTTTAAGGTTTATTCCGACGGGACGATTCTGGTCATTCACGACTCGTCGGTTGCAGCTGTCCAATTCATTGCTCTTCACTGTAGCTTGGAGGAGATCCATTGTAGACATCAGCGATTGCACTCGTCGGTTGCAGCTGTCCAATTCATTGCTCTTCACTGTAGTTTGGAGGAGATCCATTGTAGACATCAGCGATTGCACTCGTCGGTTGCAGCTGTCCAATTCATTGCTCTTCATTGTAGCTTGGAGGAGATCCATTGTAGACATCAGCGGTTGCACTCGTCGGTTGCAGCTGTCCAATTCATTGCTCTTCACTGTAGCTTGGAGGAGATCCATTGTAGACATCAGCGATTGCACTCGTCGGTTGCAACTGTCCAATTCATTGTTCTTCACTGTAGCTTGGAGGAGATCCATTGTAGACATCAGCGATTGCACTCGTCGGTTCCAACTGTCCAATTCATTGTTCTTCACTGTAGCTTGGAGGAGATCCATTGTAGACATCAGCGATTGCACTCGTCGGTTCCAGCTGTCCAATTCATTGTTCTTCACTGTAGCTTGGAGGAGATCCATTGTAGACATCAGCGATTGCACTCGTCGGTTGCAGCTGTCCAATTCATTGTTCTTCACTGTAGCTTGGAGGAGATCCATTGTAGACATCAGCGATTGCACTCGTCGGTTGCAGCTGTCCAATTCATTGTTCTTCACTGTAGCTTGGAGGAGATCCATTGTAGACATCAGCGATTGCACTCGTCGGTTGCAGCTGTCCAATTCATTGTTCTTCACTGTAGCTTGGAGGAGATCCATTGTAGACATCAGCGATTGCACTCGTCGGTTCCAGCTGTCCAATTCATTGTTCTTCACTGTAGCTTGGAGGAGATCCATTGTAGACATCAGCGATTGCACCTTTTCTATCAGCACTGGAATTTTTTGGTATGTCTGCTTTTAGCTCTTCTCACCGCAGTATCCTCGACTAACGCCGGTACATGATGCTCGCTGCTACACCTGTTACAAGTAGTGTATTGTACTGCCAGCTGGTGTAAATATTAGCGCCCTCTTATGCACAAAAAACGATGGTAAGTTACTAAAACATCCCCGGCGTTACCTGATAAAGTATTTTCTAACAAGGCCCGATTAAAACAGCTACCTGATGTTTTCTTTCTTAAACTTTTTGTTCTCAAACTTACTTTGTGTCCTGTTTTATTGCTTTCCAAAGCTCGTGAGCGGCGCGCAATACTTCCAAATACACTCAAGCTCTGCACAATACTCTCCAATACTCCTGATCCTCACACAATACTCCCACCTACTTATCAGGCACCGCATGGAAGAAGGCTTGTACTGCATCACGACTATCCTTGGAAGCTCTCGGAGTGGGAAGCCCACGGAGCTGGAAGACCACGGAGCGGGAAGCCCAAGGAGCGAGAAGCCCGCCGAGCGAGAAGCCCACGGAGCGGAATGATGGCTGAACTAAGTTGAATAGCAGGATAAGCGGATACAACTTGTTATCCTTTTTCGTCCTTCTTGCGGAATATCGGTTAGCATTCAATATAATTCCCTGAATCAATAATATGAAACAGTGCATTTTTATTTGTTAAATCATTTTTTCACTACAACGACAACGATATAACTGCTCGGTTCATATTAAAAGAACATACAAACTACACAGAACAAGGCAATATTTTTGATTAAATATTGTAAATATGTAATATTTTTACACTGCGTAACCAATCAGGATCAATGCTATGGTTTCCATCCCCATGGTAACCAATGAGGATCAATAGCCCTGGTTTCCATCCCCATAGTCCCCAATTATCGTAAATAAATGAAGCGATGTGGCCATACGATGGACCGCACAAACTTTGTGTATCGACGTAGACAAGCCAAAAGTGCTTGAAGGATCAACAGAGTAATAATTTATGTGATATACTTACAGATATAAATGAAGCGATGTGGCCATACGATGGACCGCACAAACTTTGTGTATCGACGTAGACAAGCCAAAAGTGCTTGAAGGATCAACAGAGTAATAATTTATGCGATATACTTACAGATATAAATGAAGCGATGTGGCCATACGATGGACCGCACAAACTTTGTGTATCGACGTAGACAAGCCAAAAGTGCTTGAAGGATCAACAGAGTAAGAATTTATGCGATATACTTACAGATATTTTCTCAGCAGGAACTCTCTGATGACCACACTGCAACATTGTTCTTTGTGTGTACCATCAATATGTGGTAAGAAGTGTGTTGCAAGAGGACGCTTAGCATCATATCATGCATATACTTTCATTAGGCGAACTAAATTGCTACATCTAAATTTGACACTCTGTCGGTGTTGCGCCGTCATGATGTTTCATTATATTTCCTGACAATTTCGCTCCGAAGTGATTTGCATCATACCACTTCCCTTACCGGCACTACAACTTTCAAAAATCAAAAATTAAAACGAAACACATTTCTGATGATCTTGGCAACCACTATTAAATAAAAGTAAGCATCTCCCGTATTACTGTAAGAAGCTAAACCAAAAAAGTTCCTCAATACAGCATTTTACGATGGTATCAGTTTTCATAAATGTTTATTTCGTGTCTACCACCGTTAAATCCGAGCGGTACTCGCCTGAACCCATTATCTTGTGTTAAAATGACTTACGGGTGCCTTGAACCCATTATCTTGTGTTACCATGACTTGCGGGTGCCTTGAGCCCATTATCTTGTTTGAAAATGAGTTACGGGTGCCTTGAACCCTTTATCTTGTGTTAAACTTACTTACGGGTGCCTTGAGCTCATTAACTTTTGTTAAAATGAGTTACGGGTGTCTTGAACCCATTGTCTTGTGTTAAAATTACTGACGAGGGTGCCTTAAGCCCGTTATCCTGTGTTAAAATGAGTTACGGGCGCCTTGAACCTGTTATCCTGTGTTGAAATGCGTTACGGGCGTCTTGAACCTGTTATCCTGTGTTAAAATGAGTTACGAGTGCCTTGAACCTGTTATCCTGCGTTAAAATGAGTTACGGGTGCCTTGAGCCTGTTATCCTGTGTTAAAATGAGTTACGGGTGCCTTGAACTTGTTATCATGTGTTAAAATTAGTTACGGGCGCCTTGAACCTGTTATCATGTGTTGAAAGAAGTTACGGGCGCCTTGAACCTGTTATCATGTGTTAAAATGAGTTACGGGCGTCTTGAACCTGTTATCATGTGTTAAAATTAGTTATGGGCGCCTTGAACCTGTTATCCTGTGTTAAAATGAGTTACGGGCGCCTTGAACCTGTTATCCTGTGTTAAAATGAGTTGCGGGCACCTTGAACCTGTTATCATTTGTTGAAATGAGTTACGGGCGCCTTGAATCTGTAATCCTGTGTTAAAATGAGTTACGGGTGCCTTGAACCTGTTATCATGCGTTAAAATGAATTACGGGCGCCTTGAACCTGTTATTCTGTGTTAAAATGAGTTACGGGGGCCTTGAATCTGTTATCCTGTGTTTAAATGAGTTACGGGAGCCTTGAACCTGTTATCCTGTGTTAAAATGAGTTACGGGCGCCTTGAACCTGTTATCATGTGATAAAAGGAGTTACGGACGCCTTGATCCTGTTATCATGTGTTAAAATGAGTCACGGGCGCCTTGAACCTGTTATCCTGTGTTAAAATGAGTTACGGGCGCCTTGAACCCATTATCCTGTGTTAAAATGAGTTACGGGTGCCTTGAACCCGTTATCCTGGGTTAAAATGAGTTACGAGTGCCTTGAACCTGTTATCGTGTGTTAAAATGAGGTACAGGTGCCTTGAACCTGTTATCCTGTATTTAAATGAGTTACGGGCGCCTTGAATACGTTATCCTGTGTTAAAATGAGTTACGGGCGCCTTGAACCCGTTATCCTGTGTTAAAATGAGTTACGGATGCCTTGAACCTGTTATCGTGTGTTAAAATGAGTTACGGGCGCCTTGAACCCATTATACTGTGTTAAAATGAGTTACGGGCGCCTTGAACCCGTTATCCTGTGTTAAAATGAGTTACGGGCGCCTTGAACCCGTTATCCTGTGTTAAAATGAGTTA
>SDVV010040021.1:0-10573 GCA_016164225.1 Gammarus roeselii | reverse complement strand
TATTGACCACAGACGTTATACACGGCTATAGATGATGAGCTGTGGTCTGTGGTCCGTGTTCCAGCTATTGACCACAGACGTTATACACGGCTATAGATCATGATGAGCTGTGGTCTGTGGTCCGTGTTCCAGCTATTGACTACAGACGTTATACACGGCTATAGATCATGACGAGCTGTGGTCTGTGGTCCGTGTTCCAGCTATTGACTATAGACGTTATACACGGCTATAGATGATGAGCTGTGGTCTGTGGTCCGTGTTCCAGCTATTGACTACAGACGTTATACACGGCTATAGATGATGAGCTGTGGTCTGTGGTCCGTGTTCCAGCTATTGACCACAGACGTTATACACGGCTATAGATGATGAGCTGTGGTCTGTGGTCCGTGTTCCAGCTATTGACTATAGACGTTATACACGGCTATAGATCATGACGAGTTTATGAGAAAATAGCGAAGAGAAACACGTCATCGTTCGGTTGATGGAGACATTCTTCGCCTATCAAAGCCGTGCTGCGCTTGTGTTAGTCTTGCCCTGTGGAACCTCTAGCGGCGCGGCAAAACCACCGACTTAGACGCTGCTGGCGACTGGATACGAATAAAATGTGATAAACAGCCAAGACTGCCGTTGTAGAAGCACTCCTCTTTGAGCTAAAAATACCTAACCTGTTCTCATGTTTCGAGTTGGAAGCCGCTGACCTACCCGTCTTCACTGACCTACCCTTTTTCACAAAAAAGGTGCTTGCTGTTGCCGAATTTGAACTAGGCTTCCGTACTAGATTCGGATTGCAATAGCTGTAGCCTGGCAGGCAATGAAGCACACAGAAGCGATGGAAGCCCAGGGAATATTTCAAAACTTTGTTAGTGCAAGGTCATTACACAGATGGTCACTTTGTTAGTGCAAGGTCATTACACAGATGGTCACTTCGTTAGTGCAAGGTCATTACACAGATGGTCACTTCGTTAGTGCAAGGCCATCACACAGCTGGTCACTTCGTTAGTGCAAGGTCATCACACAGCTGGTCACTTCGTTAGTGCAAGGTCATCACACAGCTGGTCACTTCGCTAGTGCAAGGTCATTACACAGCTGGTCACTTCGTTAGTGCAAGGTCATTACACAGCTGGTCACTTCGTTAGTGCAAGGTCATTACACAGCTGGTCACTTCGTTAGTGCAAGGTCATTACACAGCTGGTCACTTCGTTAGTGCAAGGTCATTACACAGCTGGTCAGCTGAGACGAGTTACTGTCGGGTCGGATCGAATCACGCGGGGCGGTTTTGAAGAATATTTTGGGAAAAATCAGATTCGCTGCTCTTTTGTTCGGGTGGTCTTGATCGAATCAAGCTAAATACCGGCAATACAGGCAATACCGACCAATACCGGTCAATACCGGCAATACCGGCAATACCGACAATACCGGCAATACCGGCAATACATGTCAATACCGGCAATACCGGCAATACCGGCAATACCGGCAATACCGGCTGATACCGGCCGATACCGGCCGATACCGGTCAATAATGGAACTAGCGCACGCCACCTACCAGGAACCAGATGAAACCATCAAGAATCTAGAGCGCATAAAAGGTGTTTTTCGAAAGCGTCAAATCAATTATACGGCTGAAGCAAAAGAAACCAACAAGAAAGTGCTCAGAGGAGGGTGGTCATGTCAAACACAGTTTGCTGTTCGCTTAGATAGAAAATATTTTTGAAGTAAAATTGTATTTATGAATTGCAACGATGAATAACATGTCGTCAGGTGTTTGAAGTGTTCAAAGTAAAACCAGGACTTTATATGGAGTCCAAAAGCTTTCGATGGAGACAGCGACCAAGTAGCAAACGTCAAATGTAAACCAAAGCATATATCGCAACACGAGGTAAAACGAGCTGTATTTGCCTTGAGGAACACAAATTCTACAGGAATAGATGGTTTAGCCCTACAATATCTGAAAGACGGTCTTATTGTGACCTTGCCTTTATCAGCACAGTTATTAACACCTCAATAGCAAGTGAAACTTTTCCAGAGAACTGGAAGCTTGCAATCATAAAAGCAATTCATAAATCTGGGGACAAGGAGTCACCATCCAACTTTAGACCGACCAGTCTTCTGCCTGTCCTACCCAAGATTCCAGAAAAGGTGATATCTATCCAATTGATTGATTACCTTGAATCAAACAAGCTGTTCAATGACTGACAGTATGCTTATCGGCAAAAATTGTCAACAGAAGACGCACTTATGAGCATCAATGAAGATCTGTTCAAAAACTTTGATGAGGGGCAGATATCTCTGCTGGTATTGCTAGACTTATCGAAAGCATTCGACAGTGTAAGCCATACAATTATTTTTGGCAAGCTCCGCGATATTGAAATAGACCCTACTTGGTTCGAAAGTTATCTGATGGATCGTCAACAACCAGTTAAACTCGATAACGCAACTATGTCAAATTTAGCCACAGTGGCTTTTGGGGTCCATCAAGGTTCGATACTTGGCCCTTTATTGTTCCTGGTTTCTGTTAATGACATCGGCTGTAAATTACCAAAAAATCAAGCGAAAATGGTGATGTACGCCGATGATGTTCAAATATTGCTTTCCCAAAAACCGTCGGCTCTGAGTGTGCTGAAAGACGATGCTGAGACAGCAGTAACTAATCTGAAATCTTAGTATGATAAAAATGGACTAAAGCTCAACTCTGAAAAAAAAAATGCATCTTGATCGGCTCAAACTCAAAAAGCAAAGCAGTTCCAATGATTTTCTTTATTACGATAGGCGAATCTGACATTCCTGTTGAAGATAAAGTTATAAGTCTGGGAAAATGGTTTGATCCCGATCTTTCCTTCAAACACCACGTAACTACTCAGTGTTCCAAGTTGAATGGAACACTTTTGTTCCTAAACTCCGCAAAAAAATTGGTTCCAAATTAAGATTACCGATTGTCCACGCTTTAGTATTTTCTCACATTAACTACTGTCTTTCAATATGGGGGAAATGCAACAAAAACTCAAAGAGAGAAAGTGAACCGTTGTATGAACTTTGCGGCAAGAATAACATGCGATGGTAACCACAGGAAACGAGACCACGTAAGTTCTCTCCTCGGAAAATTACAGTAGTTCAATATCGACAACAAACTGGCACTCCATGGGTCGATCAGAATCCATAATGATCTTCTAGAAAAATATTCACCCGGCAGCCAAAGGCACATATATTCTCGAAATTAAAAGAATAATCGATTCACAAGAAACAATGATACCCTGCACGTTGAACACAGGAAAACAGAAGCTACCTGTCGAGCTTTTTCGATCACTGGACCAAAATCCAGGAACAACTTCTCAACAAGCCTCAAGAACCTTGAATCCAACACGTCCTTCAAGAATAGGCTTAATGAACATCTACTGGCCGATCAATTCAAACGGTCTCTTTGCCCACAAACACAAGCTAAAGCATGATACCAGTAACCAGAAAATGCATTCAGTTCATGAGCATGTCCGAAACCACCACCACCATATCTCTCAACATAGAGACACCATTCAATCGTTTTTACTCTGACTAAATATATGTTTTTATGTTGTTACCGATCACAATTGTCTTTGCCAATTACCATAAGTGTCAACCAGCGTTTTATCTATTTCTGTGTTGTAAATGTTCCAGTCGTTTTAGTATAATTAAAATACGAACTCAGTCTTTTCGAGGAACGATAGGCAGCTTCTAACATTGACAAAGGCTAACTCGATTTTAATATAGTTCATTGAATTATTTCTAACAATTACCGTACCATTTTTGATGATACAATCATTGCCTTATACTAATATTTTGCTTTGTCTTTTATAAGAGAAGTATCTTCATCCAACTTGTGTACTCCAGCATTGTATTATTCTGATTGTCAATCATTTAATCATTTCCTTGCGGCCTAGAAGTGTGTAAATTGTATATTCAGTTGTTTGGTATGTATTTTATGTATAACTTTTTTTGAACAACTTTATGTCGCCTATTCACCCCTTCATTATTCATTGATTTGAGCCTCATTTCCACCAGAGCCTCAACGTGAGTCCTCTCACGCCTAGGTGTGAGAGGAAAAAACAAAACAACGCTTTTAACGTTAGAAAGGAAGTGAACATTTTAGCTATGTCAGACGCACGCTGGTGCGCAAAAGAAAAAACGCTTACTCGGAACGGACCTCCGCTTCCAATCCTTTTGAACTTAAAGAGTATATGTACGCACCCTAGTGCGTACAGGTAGCATCGTCAAGATTAGCACAAGGTCAGTAGCTACACGGGCAAATTCAGCTCCGACAGCAACGCAACACAATATTTACAGCTACGCGGTTTAGTTGTGTAAATACAATTTATTCATTTAGGTACGAAAAAGACTCAGATGAACCGAAACGAATCCTCACCTCAAACCCCTCAGAACCTCATGTATATGTCCATACGCCAGTGCGCACAGATAGTATCGTCGAAATCGGTACAAGGTTCACGGCTACTCGGACTAAGTCAGCTCCGACAGCAACGCAAAATAATATTTACAGCTACACAATCCAGTTGTATTGGTACAATATATTTACTCAGGAAAGATAAAGAATCAGATGAAACGAAACGAATCCTCGCCTCAAACCTCTCAGACCCTCATGATTAACATGTCCACACGCCAACACGCACAGATAGTATCGTCAAAATTGGTACAGGTTCACGACCACACGGACAAAGCCAGCTCCGACAGCAACGCAACAAAATGTTTCCAGCAACGCAGTCTATTTGATTTCAAGTACAATTTATTTAGTCAGGCAAGATAAAGACTCAGACAAAACGAATCCCCGTCTCCAACCACTCAGAACTTCAAGAATTGGTACAAGGTCTATGGCTTCACGGATTAGATGGACTCCAACCGCAACGCGTCACAAGGTTTTATAGCTGCGCAGTCCAGGTCAACCCAAGAAACTGCATATTGTCCGTGCACGCGCAGCGAGCACAGACTGAAGAAAGAATACCCACTCACAAAATCACCAACACGAACTCCCCCACCAATACTCCGGTGGTATAATATTGTGAATCGTGAACAAGAAAGTATGAGCAGGTTCGTCATGGGCAGAAAAACTGCTCAGATTATTGATTTCGCACCGATTGTTTAAGGGGATGAGGCGGGGGGGTGGCATTGGTCCCGATGAATCCCGGAGGGTGACCCATGTCCCCCGGGTCTTCCCGAGCTCACAGAGCCCCCCGAGACCCCTCGCCTCAGCTCATCTCGGCTTGTCTCTAATCATTTCGGCCAGTTTCAACTCGTCGCACCCAGCTTGACTCGCCTCAACATGTTTCGACTGATCTCGACGCACCTCGACCAGCCTCGACGCGACCCTCGCCCTCTGCGCCAGCAACCCGCAGACTGTAATGGTTATTTGTTCCACTCAAGCATCTCACATAAACATTTTTCTGTGTATGGGTTTTACAGCGCTGGGAGGAGGGAGCAGAGGTTCCAGGATTCAGAGGGGCCTCTAAAGGGTCCCGCAGTTTCTCTAAAATGTCCTAAAGGGTCTCAAGGGTGTCCCAAAGAGCCCCAGAAAGGTCCAAGTGGACCCCCCCAAATCCATCTGGTCTCTCAAGTCCCCCGGGTTCCCGAAACCCTGGGTCCCCGAGTCCCGCGGGTCCCACGAAAACCTCCCCTCCTTGGGTCACCTTGTTTCAACCAGCCTCGATACATATAATATTAATAACCAATTCAAAATCTATCACCATGAAAAAAGGGCAGAGAAAAATAATAGAGCCCAAGCAAAAAGAAGTAATAAAATACTAAAAAAAAAGTGTTAATGATCTAAAAAATGAACAATCATCCATCCACCCCAACCCTTCATTATTAATACAATGGTTTAGACCCATCTTTACAATATGTCAGCGCATTTCGATTTCCCAACCCTATATTGTATTCATATTTTCTGTATAATTCATGTCGTCCATCCACATCTTTGTCATCGTACAATAATGTAGACTCTTCATTACAATATGTTAGCACATTTTGATGTCCCAAACCCATGTTCGCGGGACTCTAACCACATGCATGTGTGATTTCCCACCCCATGTACTTGTTATTTTCCACACACGTATTTAGTTATTTATCCACCCCAAGTTTTACTTATCATTCAACCCCGCATGTCACTGGTTTTGCCAACGCTATGTAGTCGGAATTATTTTGTCATAATAAACATTTTCTGTGTGTGCACAGATGAAACTTTTGTCAATAATATTTCGTTCCATGTAATCCAAAACGGCGGCTCCTCAAGATGAGCTGTGTCGAATTTAAATTGAACTCACGTCTTCGTTAGTTCAAATAGCGTAGTTGATAATGAAGTTTCATGTCTTATGTTTAAGAATGTATTTATTTCCTAAAAATTGGAAACCCATTGCCAGACGATGGAAATAAATGATCCAATAATAATAATCATAATAGTTTGAGACAAAAAAAAAACAACGGCTGCATATTGACCACCTATGCATGCACTGTTGAAAAAACATGTGAAACAGATAATTTTGGATAATTTCCCGTCTGAATTTCCGTTGTTCAAAATTTCTCCGTTATTCAAGCGGAAATTGTCTGGTGTATTGTATTACTGGATAATCACATTTACTCTTATTTCAACGGATTTCTAAATTTTTAGTCCGACAAAAGGTTAGAATATCTGTTCGAATACCGTACTTTTTCAGAACCTAAATTACACCGGACTAATTTTAATACTTCTGTTGTCTAACCTTGTCAAACACTGGTCATTGTCCGTCGTTTTACCCCCTACATTAATTAGCTGGTCCATAGCGGCAATGACGTCTGCTAATCGATCTCGGAAGAGAAGCCAAAGAAGCACTTACCATTTTGAATACATGCCCCTTTCGTGATATAAATATTAATATCTGGTTTTAAATTATTTCAATTAATATGTTTTTTAATCAATACAAGTATCCAAATCGAAATAGTGGCAAGATGAGGTGAAATTACGCAAAGCGAGTTAATTGAACGTAGAAGATATGCAAAAGGTATTAAACTAACCATCAATGAATACGCTGGTCCATATTTGGACGCATGTTCACTTGGTTTTGTCTTGTGACCTATGAGGAGACATTATTTTTATAAATGCCTCCATGTGCGGTCACGTTCAAGAACCGCCGTGGTCAAGTTGTGAGTGAATCTGACAGCAGAGCCGGCCTTTGGTGCTTCATGTTGTCAGTTCGAGCCTCGGCAAGGAGAAGGCCGTCTTGTGTCAGCCTTGATTAGACACCCTACAAATAATAGGGAAACTGCTGTATGTCTATAAATACGTGTCACTACATTTTTCCACAAGACATCAATAACATGATGTGATGTAAAAATCTTATTGATTATACCCTGTTCTGAGAGGAATTTAGCATCCTTATTAAACAAAAGTTTATTCTTACTATACAATACTGCCATCTTCTAACTCTACTCCCGTAGATAACACTCTGAGTTTGTGCATGAGGCCCCGCCGAGTATTTATTGAGGTGCCGCCAAAACAAGGTAATCATGATACATAAAAATAACACAGGTACCGTCGTATGTGTTGATAAGGAACGGTCAGAATTACCAATTGGTCACTGATAATTCACGTGGCATTTAAATTTTTATAGGAACTTGGCAGCGCTTACATTTTATCGCAACAGACGGCTGAGGTGGAGGGTTCAGTCTCCGCAAAAGATGCCTCAACCTGTCTCAATAGTGAGCCAATTGGCGCAGCTGAAACAATTGGACTATACGCCCCTTTAAACTGTAGTTAAGCTATACGCAAATCGGAATTAGTCTGATAACACGCACACCAGAACTATAGTTGGGAAATACGCCGACCGAAACGGTATAGGGCAATGCGCCCACCAAACATGAGTTGGACAATAAACGTATCAACAGAAGTTGGGCCATACGTAGACTTACCGATCGCCCGCTGGGCAATACGTAGACTTACCAACTGCCCGTAGAGCAATACGTAGACTTACCGACTGCCCGTAAGGCAATAGGCCCACCTGCCGCCCGTATAGCATTTCGCCGAACTAAACTGTAAGTAGGCAACTTCCGAATGCCTCTCAACTTGGCCGGGCTTATCTGGCCTAGCCAGCTGAGAAGGGAAGAGGCTCTTTATTTACTGACCAAATAGAACTCAAACAGAGGGTCTAATATATTATAAGTATTACAAACATATATACGGGCGCTTTGGCTCAATTACGGTCAAGGAGTGCGTGAGTATAACAGACATAATAATACGGTTATGTTCTCAATTGCAGAGGGAATTATAAAGTATACTGCAAATTAACAACCCTGGGGATAATCGCACATCGCTTGAAGTCTTAGCCCATCAATGAAGCTACAGACACAACACCGAAGCTAGAGGCGCAACACCGAAGCCAGAGACACAACACTGAAGCTAGAGACACAAAACCGAAGCCAGAGACACAACACCGAAGCCAGAGACACAACACCGAAGCCAGAGACACAACACCGAAGCCAGAGACACAACACCGAAGCTAGAGACACAACACTGAAGCTAGAGGCACAACACTGAAGCTAGAGGCACAACACTGAAGCTAGAGACACAACACTGAAGCTAGAGACACAACACTGAAGCTAGAGACACAACACTGAAGCTAGAGACACAACACTGAAGCTAGAGACACAACACTGAAGCTAGAGACACAACACTGAAGCTAGAGACAACACTGATGTTAGATACACTACAATGAAGCTAGAAACGCAACGCTGAAACCTGAGGCACAACACTGAAACTCAAGGCACAACACTGAAACTCAGGGCACAACACTCAAACAATATAAGCGACTGAGACGTACTTCATCGTTACTGCACGTAACAGTTTATGTCCAAGGACTTTCGTTAGGGATGATAGGATACTGAAGCAGGTACTGACGTTAGGGATGATAGGATACAGAAGCAGGTACTTACGTTAGGGATGATAGGATACTGAAGCAGGTAGTCACGTTAGGGATGATAGGATACTGAAGCAGGTAGTCACGTTAGGGATGATAGGATACTGAAGCAGGTAGTCACGTTAGGGATGATAGGATACTGAAGCAGGTACTTACGTTAGGGATGATAGGATACTGAAGCAGGTAGTCACGTAAGGGATGATAGGATACTGAAGCAGGTACTTACGTTAGGGATGATAGGATACTGAAGCAGGTAGTCACGTTAGGGATGATAGGATACTGAAGCAGGTAGTCACGTAAGGGATGATAGGATACTGAAGCAGGTAGTCACGTTAGGGATGATAGGATACTGAAGCAGGTACTCACGTAAGGGAAGATAGGATACTGAAGCAGGTACTCACGTAAGGGATGATAGGATACTGAAGCAGGTACTCATGTTAGGGATGATAGGATAGTGAAGCAGGTACTTATGTTAGGGATGATAGGATAGTGAAGCAGGTACTTATGTTAGGGATGATAGGATACTGAAGCAGGTACTTACGTTAGGGATGATAGGATACTGAAGCAGGTACTTACGTTAGGGGTGATAGGATACTGAAGCAGGTACTTACGTTAGGGATGATATGATACTGAAGCAGGTACTTACGTTAGGGGTGATAGGATACTGAAGCTGGTACTTATGTTAGGGATGATAGGATACTGAAGCAGGTACTTACGTTAGGGGTGATAGGATACTGAAGCAGGTACTCATGTTAGGGATGATAGGATAGTGAAGCAGGTACTTATGTTAGGGATGATAGGATACTGAAGCAGGTACTTACGTTAGGGATGATAGGATACTGAAGCAGGTACTTACGTAAGGGATGATAGGATACTGAAGCAGGTACTATCACATGCAAAAGTTGTGCACCGACTGCAAGTACTCACACAGACGAATCCTTTGTTGGCGAGAAGTTGGTGATCTCGGTTTCCATATTGCAGAAGTAAAAATGACGAAAGTTAAAAGAAAATACTTCGAAGGGCAAGCATTAAAGGAGAGTCATTTTATTGGTACCTATATACTTACTGCGAGGGTACGTTGTAATATATATGGAGATGAACACAATGACACACAAGAATATATACAGGAGCTTGTGCATTTCCCGCTACTCCTCAAGGCGTAGAATACTGCAGTAGCCTGTACTCTCATGTGATGCTCTACTCTCATATGTACTGCCGTCACCTGTACTCTCATGTGATACTTTACTCTCATATGTACTGCTGTTACCTGTACTCATGTGATACTGTGCTCTCATTTGATACCACCGTTACCTGGACTCGCATGATACGCCGTTACTTGTACTCTCATGTGATATATACTCTACTTTCATATGATACAGCAGTTACATCTGCTCACCTGTGATACTGTACTCTCATATGATACTGCATTTACCTGTACTCTCATATGATAATGGTTTGTGTTTGTTTTCTTTCATTTGAGGACAGTAGTTGATCAACTCTTATTTCATGAAACAGGAGTAAGTATACTTCTAATTAATGAAAAGCGTATATCACTGATAACTTTATCGCAATGGTACTGACAATAATAAACCTTTGCAAGCGTCGGGGGCCTGTCGAGCAGAGAAAATAGTAGACCTTTGCAAGCGTCGGGG
>SDVV010040020.1:0-10573 GCA_016164225.1 Gammarus roeselii | reverse complement strand
CGCCGCCAGCAACCCCACCGCCACGTCCAACAGCACCACCAACGCCACGACCACCAGGGCCCCCGCGCACCTCAGCACCACCGCGCCCACCGAAACCACCGCTCAAACCCTCACCCCCACAATCACCAGCAACACCACGACCGCCAGCAACACCACGACCGCCATCAGCAAACCCACGACCGCCAGCAACAGCGCCGCCAGCAACACCACGACCGCCATCAGCAAACCCACGACTGCCAGCAACAGCGCCGCAGCCAACACCACGACCGCCAGCAGAACCACGACCGCCAGCGACACCCCGACCATCAGCACCACCACGACCGCCAACACCGCGGCCAGTCGGGAGGCCAAGGCCGCCAGCACCACCAAGAACACCAACACCGCGACCACCAGCACCACCACGAAGACCCCTCCGGCCACCACCAACATCAGCCCCGCCGCCGCGGCCCCCATAACCATAACCAAAGATCAAAACTATATACATTCAAGAATCCAGCTGACTCGGTTCAACCCAAAACAATCACAATGTTTTGCCAACCCCAGGCCCCAAACCAACCTAGTCCTATCGTCCAGGATGGTACAAGGGACTGCAGGGGAACAAGGATCCCAGCCTTGGGCCGAGATCCCAGTGACAAGGCGCTACAATTAGGGTGCACATGCTCAACGCTGTCAGGTACATCACATGCTGCGTGGTGAAGTTACACATGCCGAGCTACACAGACTTGCATTTAACACATAAGGTTAATGTTAATGGACTGTGACTAAACATTTAATTGTTGCTCTATCAGTGGTATTATGTTTCCATATTTTATTGATATTGAGTGATTAGGTAATAATAATGATCTTTCAATGTTACAGAAATTAGATGGTTCTTAGGGAACCACAAAATAGGTGTCACAGATGCAATCAAAGTGAACAAACAAGTGTGCCTTCCTTAAACTCTCAAGATAGCGGAACTGTAATCCTTCCGCAATGGAGATATTACATAATTTCATGAACTAACTGATGAACATGTGATAAATTTCACTATATAAAATTGAGACAACGCTAAGATTCCGTGATGACAATAAGTAACTTGATATGCACAGTCACATCAGGTACCCGCTCAAACACCCCTGGTGAGGTGATCAACACGTATGCAGGCTACTCACCTACACCGCCGTAGAGCGTACACAGCAAACACGGCAGGTGCAAAGGTAGTCAATGGCCAATCCATGAGCATCTGACAGGTTAGGTTTAGTAGCAGCTGGCCAATCTTCACAACAATGAATGGATGAGGAGGCGCATCTTTAATCCTGTCTAACCAGCATGCATGAATTGTAATTATAAAAAATATTGAAGTAAGAAGGGAAACAGAAGAAAATAATTAGTTAGGGCAAAGCAAAACATTATTACTACATATTTGAGCAAGCTGAGAGACAGGAAATGCAAGGATTTAGCAAAACAATGGGATCGCATAATTAAGATGGTAAATAGAAAATGTTTAAATGAGAGTGTCCAGGATAGGGAATGGCTTCAACTAGGTTGAACCAAGGAATGATAAAAATGAAATTTGTTAAATCAGGCTGACTGAATAAAAGCAATGCAAAAACAAAGGAGTAGGGTTCACACTACTACAACGTATCAACAAGTTTTAATTCACCATTAACTATATCACAAAGATCTTTTAGGTTTGCACCACGGACAAACAACGTTGTGTCATCAGCAAAATGGATACAGTTTAATTTACTGGTGCAAGCATGCATATCATTAATGTAAATACTGAATAGTAGAGGACCGAGTATTGATCCCTGTGGCACGCCACTACTGACAGGTAACAGGGAGGAGGAACTATTATTAGTATGTATGTATTGTTTACGGTTGGTGAGATATGAACTGAACCACTGCAGCACAGTACCACGAACACCAAGTAGGTCCAACTTTCTCAGGAGTATGGTATGGTCAACGGTATCAAAGGCCTTAGATAGGTCCAGCATAACTGAGATGACATACTCAGATGCATCATATGCTGAATAAATTGATTCAGAGTACTGCAAAACAGCGTCATTGGTAGACCGACCTTGCCTAAAGCCAAACTGCTGATCACAAATTGTATTATATTTTTTGAAAAACTCTATCAATCTATTACACAATGTCCTTTCAAATTTTTTTGTGAGGAAATCTAATATAGAGATAGGACGGTAATTAATCACTTTATCTCTTGGACCCGCTTTATAAATAGGCATAACTCTGGAGATTTTCAAAACATCGGGAAAAATGCCCTCCTCAAAAGATGAATTAATTAGTAAAGCAATAGCAGGAGAGACAATATCTGGAACATGTTTATACATAAAACTCGGAATTGAGTCAAGGTTGCAATTTTTTGATTTGAAATAATTTATAATATTTACCATTTCACTTTCATTGGTTGGAAAATAAACAAAAGAAAAAATGCTGCTCTTAACATACTCTGTAGGATTTTTATTGGAACCAGGTATGTCCCTGGACAGCTTGTCAGCAATAGATACATAATGTCTATTCAATTCATCGGCAATTATAGATGGGTCCTCTGTAACAGTTCCACAAACCGAAATCTTAGCAACATTATTATTCATAGATTTCTGACCTAGTATTTCATTGATGGCCTTCCAAGTTTTCTTTGCATTATTTATACAAGAGGTAAATTTGTTCACTTAGTAATGTTTTTTGGCGTAATTAATTGAGGACGACAAACTATTCTTGTACTCATTATATTCATCCGTAAAGCTGGAATCCTCCTTAGACAAGCCATACAGGTCATGCTTCTGGGAAATACAGTTGATAATTCTTTTGTTATTCATGGACTGAGAGCTCTTTTAACAGATAATCTTTTTACAGCAACTGGACAGCTTATATTGTACGCATTAAACATCATTTCTGCAAATTGCTCACATTTTTCATTTACACCGGCAATGCCAGTGATATTCAGTTCTCTAATGCCTTCCATAACTCTGCTTCTGAAATTTATCACATTCTTTTGCTCATGACATTTGAATTTAGAGGTAGTAATTTTGTTCACATTTTTAAAAACATTAGAAATGGACACAAATACTGGAAAGTGATCTGTCAAGTTAATTGAGAAGACACCTGACTTGCAAGGATATAATGCATTAAACCAAATATGATCAATCAGAGTCGCAGAGTCGTCAGTTACACGGGTAGGGACTGAGATAAAAGGAATAAAATGCAAGGCACTAAACTTGTTAAGGTAGGTATTTGTACTTTGAGGTGCATTGGCAGCACTCATATCAATATTGAAATCACCTAACACAAGAGAATTAAGTTTGGACTCATCATCAACGTTGAGCATATTGAAAAATTTCTCAATAAAGGCAGTTACTTGGCAATCTGGAGGTCTATAAACGCCGATAATTTTTGAAAAAAATTCCCCTAATATGAAGACTTAATGCACAGACCTCAAATTCCTCATATATAAAAGAAAATTTTGGCAACAATGAGGAATTTATGTTTTCATCAACCAAAATTGAGACTCCTCCACCTTTTTTAATGCTATGTACAGTGTGATAGGCTTTATACCCCAGCTAATGAACCCAGTGAGCGGCATTGTCTAGCCAAGTCTGACAAAATGATTACATGGAACTTAGTCTTAAGCAACGCCAAAAATAACTGGAACTCGTCAAAGTTTTTGTTAACCGAGCGCACATTAAAATAAATTACTTGCATGGATGATGGATCTTCAGCAGACACAGATCTATAAGAATTTGCATCAAAGTAAGAACAGTCAGGTTCACTAAAATAAAAGTTGTTGACGTTCAAGTCATCTAGAAAAGCCATGGAAAACTGATTATAGGACAATATCAATGTTCAAAGGGATATTTGCTACCACGTTTAGTTTTTGAGTTGAGCATTTTCAGTCCAATCTTATTTACATTGGTCACTTCGTGCACAGTAACTGGGCGTTCACAACCTCTTCTTCGCACATCTCAGCAACGCATCCCTTAACGCCTCCAATTCTTCCTCCACATCTCTGAGGTCCTGTCCTCTCACGTTGTTATATTCTTCCCTCAACGCCTGCTGGAACTCCTAGGCTCTACTTCTCACATTCAGTCCACTCATTTTCGCTACTTCTCTTTATCCTCCCACTCGTGTGTTGCCCTTCCACTTATGCTCCACTCTTAATCTACCTTCCACCAGCAGATGGTCAGACACTCCTCCATCCTCCCCACTCAACACCCGCACATCCAACGGCCTCCCCACCACTTTCCTCGATATCAGCACAAAATCCATCAGTGCTCTGTCCACCACTGCACCATAGCCATCTTTACCCATGTGTACATGTGGATAGCTCGCTTCTTGAACAAACTGTTCCCGACCACCAACTCCTGCTCCATACACAGACCTATCAGGTTTTCTCCACTGTCATTTCTACCGGGAACGCCATACTTTCCTATCACATTCTCCACCACCACTACTTCTTCAATTCTCGCATTTAGGTCACCCAGTACAACTACATTGAAATGACCTCCAAAACTCTCAATACCCTCACACAGGTCAGTCCAGAATTGCTCCCTCTCCTCTTCACTCCTCTTGCTGCCAGGTCTGTAAGCACTCCCAAATACCCATCTTTCTACGCCTAACTTAACTTTCACCCACATCAATCTTGAGGACACCCCCTTTCACTCGGTAATGCTACTAGCCAACCGATCACTCAATATCAAAACCACCTTTTCTCGTGCCCAACCTTCCTCCACACCAGATTTTCTTCCACTTACCACACTAAACTCACATTCTCCCTCACCTTTCAATTTCCACGCACTCAGCGCCAACACATCAAACTTCCTCCTCACAAACATCTCACCATCTCCCTCCTCTTTACATCATTCATACTACAGTCACGCACATTCAGTGACCTTATCAATAGGGTTACGAGAGGCGTGAGCCTCTCCTCCCCCCCGCTCGTCTTGCCGTCTTTGAGGAAAGGTTTTACAGAGAACGGGATTCCTGGCCCCTTCGCTCCGCTCCTTTTAGTCGCCTTTTACGACATGCAGGGTTACGGAAGCACGATTCTACTCCCGACTACGGGACGCCCTTTTAGTCTCCTTCTACGGCACGCGGTGGATACGGTAGCAAGATTCTAACGCCTCGGCTACCAATAGGTAACGGTGAATAAATACAGTCGAGTCATTCCAATTGTAACAATAGTGCATAGGTATCACAGGAATAGATTAGGATAGTGCAACGAGATTTACTCTTACACACGCGGCAAGTTCGTGTACATACGTTATTCCTAGTCAAGTGTCACACTCACCTACTATAGGGGCACAGCCCATTGCTGGCCAGGTGATAGTAACAGGTCGGAGGCAAGAGTCTTGGTAATCAGGAACCAGGAATGTAAGAGATGCATCAACAGCATGCAAGGCA
Organism: Gammarus roeselii; assembly: GCA_016164225.1. NCBI lineage: Eukaryota > Metazoa > Arthropoda > Malacostraca > Amphipoda > Gammaridae > Gammarus > Gammarus roeselii. The sequence goes on along the minus strand of SDVV010040020.1, from coordinate 5,173 downwards.
CTCTGTGCAGTGGCTACCAACCTGGAACAAGCAACACAAGTTCAGAACGAAGCGGCGGCCATAAATTACATAGTAAGATATGTGCCCGTTTCAACATATTCACCCTTTATGATAGCTATGTATCCACCGTTTATGATAGCTACGTATCCACCTTCGATGAATGCGCCTGCTGGAGTATACGATACGGTCAAAGGTATCACCAATACTACTATCGCCTAATTCCTTATAGCAATGACAATAAAGAACACCAAGACGCGCAGGCATGAAGGGGTGTGATTAATTCGATTTGAACGCATTAATTGGGACCAGTCTTCACGGTCAATTTTTTTAGCACTGCGAGCGTTTACTACCAAAAATTCTTGACGGTAATTATGGCGGTCAAATTTTTTAGAACCGATTCCTAATGGTACCGGAAGTTGATAAACTGACGTTTTTTTTTGCACTGCAAGCTAATAGAACCTAATTTTTCAGTATAATTATTTTTGCACCGAAAGTCGATAGGATCGACAATTGATAGACGGAATCACTTAGCGTTTGCCAATTGGCTGTCGTTAAGACAAATCCAATGCACAGTTTGTAAAGGGAAGCATTTCACTAAAACATACTTCTCCCTGAAGAATCGTGCATCACGTTCCTAAGTGTTTCCAGCACCGAAAATACATAGAACCGAATTGTTTTGCGCTGACACCAATAGAATGAGTCTTTGTTCGAAATCCATTAGGAATCAAAACTCTTATTCTGCTTGTCTATCTTGTATTTGTTACACTCCTTGGTGAATCTTTAACTTTTTGACAGGCAAAGCGATCACTTGGGTAACACGTAAGGCGCCATCTAACGCGGTTGGGCGTGCTGCCATCCACCGCGGGTGGGCAGTGTTACAGATTCGTGCTGTTTCCGATTCATTTCTTTATGAACGCAATGTTTTGATGTAGTACAACTCTTTTCCTTTCAAATGGTGACTTTGGTTTTTCTCTACGACGTTTGTTTGGCTAACAGTGAGCGATTTGTTTCCGTCGACTTCGGTACAAAACGCTTCCGGCCCTGAACGCAATTCCTCAATTTGCCCTCCAGATTAAAAGCTCTCGGCTCTAAACGTTTTCCTTCGTATTTGTATTCCTTCCTGATATTTTCGAGTCAAGTTTTTTGGGTGGAATAGCTTGTGACCTTGAATGTTTTAGGGTGAAATTTGTACTGCATAAACATTTTTCATTCTAAAAGCTTCGGTGCCAAAAGGGCGTCTCTATTATATGCTTGCTGTTGGGATTTTTTTCCCACATTAAGTATAGAGATTGCTGTCTAATGAAATAAACCGTTGTACGCTGGCTATGGAAAAGAGCTCAGTAAGAGTGTCTTTAATTTAATAGGGAATCTGGTGCTGCCAGGTATCTGAACCGACGGAGGAACTCAAAATAAAGACTTCGTCAAGAGCCAGCCCGTCTTGCTGTAGTTTGTCTTGTTAGCTACTAACTCTATAACTGATGCAGCGTACGTCAGACCTTAACGCTCGTTTAACTTATGCAGTGCGGGAGCTCGGCCTGCTTCGGTCCCTGGGCCGCCTGACGCCGGGACCTCCTCAAGTGCCGCCGGCTCCTGGCTGCAGTGAAGCCACTGAGGAGGCGCGTCGCCTGCCCATCTGGCAGCAGCAGCATACCATCATGCACGCCATGGCTCAGCACCAGGTCATCCTGATCTGTGGGGAGACAGGCTCAGGCAAGACCACGCAGGTGAGTGCTCGCGCTGCTCCTGATACCAGTCTTACAAACACAGCTGATTATTAATAGCACTGCTACAAGCAGGTTGGTGTTGACTGACCACGGTATCCAGTATCCATATTGTTAATCTTGTAAAAACGAACTAAGTATCTAGTTGCTGTAACAAGATACCGCACGTTCCTCACTCCGCCAGTATCCAGTCCCTGCACTGCTCTGGAATTGTTGTCTTGTTTGAAATTTAGGGCAGAGTCTTTGACTTCGAATTTTTTCCAAGACTCCCTCGTCACATGATCCTAATGTGACATTTTTTTATAATGAAAATCATATCTCGTCTATTCTATTGGCTGTATACTGTGTTAAACCACAACGAGTTACTTGTTCGAGAACTCTATGAATGCACGAATTACTAATACCTGTTTATTTTTGCGTGCAGTTTCTCCTAATAGCTACCTCTGTTTAATTGACCTTTCCTCATATAACGTTATGTCATTGATTCAGCTATTTATTCAGTATTCGTTTTTTTGTTTATGCCCAAGCTACCATACTTTCTATGCATTCGACCAACATCCATACGAAATTGGCTTGTCAAAATGAAATTTTAAACTACTGTAACATTACACCTTTCAAAATTGAAATGAGATATTAAATCTAGTCAAGTTGTCCATTCTTGTTTCAAATTAATTTTGAAGGCCCTGGAAAAGCGTCAAATAACTTGTAGCTTACTTATTTTTGAACAATAACAAGTTGAAACAAATAGATGATGTTAATGATTTACATGCAGGATTACTCTGACATGAGAACATAGGACTAATTCATAAGGCATGTTCAGCGCTACAAGAACATTGACTCTACAAGGTGTTTATAATGTCTTTAACATTTTAAACGTTGTATAAAATTGACATCAAATGATACTTGAAACTTTAAATTAATCGAATAGATTAGACATGACATGTTTTAATGCATCATATGACAATATAATCATTTCAGCTTTGAAATAGGAACCATTCTTATCTGAACCCTTGGATGAGGCTTGAAACTGCTCGTCAAATTTGTCCTTGCTATTTAATCTATTATATTAAAACAGTTGAAAGTATAATGTGATCCTAATTTTATCAAGTGTTTAAATGTTAAAACTTTGTAAACACCTTGTTGTTTTGGATAACTAATTCATAAATGCATTTTTCTCGCTGAGTACGAACTCTTATCACTCCTACTTTATCACCAGCTTCACCTTTGCTTCCATCTACGCTCACGCTCCTCCTTCCCCGCAGGTACCGCAAATGATTTTGAACCAGGCCACTTCTCAGTGTCGACCCGTACGCATCCTCTGCACGCAACCGCGCCGCATTTCTGCCCTCACCATCGCAGAGAGGGTGGCGCAGGAGCGGGGAGAGAAACTGGGCCACACCGTCGGATACCAGATACGACTGGAGAGCAAGTGAGTGAAAATTACAAAGTTAGCAACAAAATCTGCTGAAGTCATACAGCAATTGACAGTTTAAGGATGATGGGCAGCACATCCAGGCTGAGCTAGTAGTACTGCGAACTAGAAGTACTACTAGAATGGACTCGGCAGCCCATCACAGGTCTATTAATAGCACTATCCGTACGGTACTGCTCAGTGTTGCAGGCAAGTGTAACTCCCATATGCAGCTGTAGGGCAAGCAAGAAGCCAGCGAGTGATTCATTTTGTAAATATTTTCCATTCACTGGTTTTACTTGTTAATTGTTTTCAAAAATGTCGCTGGAAACGAAATTGCAAGTTCTTACTTGAAAAAACGAAGCATGTACGTTGAATTTAATTGTATTTATTTTGCTCCATCCATAGGCTGTGCCCCAAAACGCTGTTGACGTTCTGCACCAATGGCGTCCTGCTTCGCACTTTGATGGCGGGAGAGAGCGCCCTGGCGACCATCACGCACGGTGAGAAGTTAGCAAAAGGTGATTGTCGGTGTCTTCGATAGTTTGGCTGTGAGACGGAGAGCAGTTGATCACTGCTGTTGGAAAGTGACCTAGCATATGAATGCAATGCCGGGAATGGTTCATGTCTGTTGTTGTATGTGTCCTTGTTGGCATTACTATCAGTAATTAATAAAGCAGTAAAACAAGTTTCGGAGTTGTCTGGACTCCATCACTCATCAATGACTCCCTGCTCGACAGTACTGGTGGATGAGGTCCACGAGAGGGACCGCTTCACCGACTTCCTGCTCACTGTCATCAAGGACTGCTTGCCCAAGTTCCAACATCTGAAGCTAGTGCTGATGTCTGCAGCCATGGACGTCAGTCTGTATTCCAGCTACTTCGGCACCTGCCCCATCATAAATGGTCAGTAATAGTGCAATAGGATAGTCATTTCTCAAAAACCTATCAGAGTTATTCCACAGTGTTTTACCAAAACCTCGAATCTGATTTCATCTAGTGTTTGGATCATTGGAAAAACAAGTCATCCGTCTTCGTTTGTACCTAAGGCTTCTTTCAAGTTGTGTTCAGGGAAGTGGTCCTGAACAACTAGATTGTATTAATAAACACACTTGGTTAACATTCCGATACAGACACTAGGCCAAATACAGACACTAGGCCAAATCGCTCTTTGGCGTTGAAGGGTTCGTCCAGTGAGGTCCGATATCAGTGTCAGCAGCAGGGTCCGCCTGCTTCAACTTGTTTGTCACTGCTGCGCCATAGTAACCGGGACTTCCCCCATCCCCGACCATATCGTTTCTCAACGCGATGCGAAGAGCGGTAAAACACAAGCGGGCATGCTCATAACTCATTCACATTCACATTCATTCTCCACTTGCGTCTATCTATTGCACGCTCTCTCGCTACCTCCACTCTCCTGTCCCTCCTTCCTAACGCCTGTTTCACGCCACCCATCCACCCAAACTTCGGTCTGCCTCTAGGCCTAAGTCCACTCACCTCCGCTCTCATCATCCTTTTCACCAATCTTCCATCATCCATTTCTCCTAGGCATCTGTCAGGCTCACGGGTCGCACGGTCACGGCTCAACCAAGAGGGGGGTGAATAACCTTATTTCCCTTCACCCCCCTTAAAGCTAATGGTTCACGGGTCGCACGGGGTCACGACCCAACCGGGGGGTGAACACCTTATTTCCTTTCAAACCCTTCTGTTCTTCACCCTTCACTATCTCTCCCCTATCCTGGATACACTTTTACCTTGTGTACTCCACATTTACCTCGTTTGTTGTTAAAACTCCTTTAACGTATCTCTCCACTTATCACGACAAATCACCCCCAGATCGGAAGAGCACACGTCTTCTTTCTCTCTCTATCTCTATTTTTTTTATCCTTCCATATTTCTACTGTAAGCAAATTTCACCTTATCTATCACTTTTCTTTGATCTTATTTGCTTCCTTTTATTTTATTATTTACTATACTTTATGTTTATGATATATCATTTCTTGGATCTGCTCTCGTCAACTATCCAGGTGACCAAAATTAGC
>SDVV010040018.1:0-10573 GCA_016164225.1 Gammarus roeselii | reverse complement strand
TATATATATATCTCAGCTTCAGATATAACTGCTTAAATTGTCTAATATATGCCAGATATATCGCAAGTCAATTTAAATTGATAAATTATTCAACGTTTCTAGTTCACCTTTCTCAATTGGTCTTGGACCATCACCCAGAATGGGCTAATCAGGGAAAGGGTAAAGCTTGGTTTAAGCTGAATTACTTCTCATTGACAAAGAGAAACTAGAGTAACGGTGCTCATGATACGTGCTCAAAATGTCTATTTCTTCCCTGAATAGTATGGGATATGTATATACTTTATTCGAGCCTGGCACCAGGAGTTGGAAGTTAATTTTCACATGAAAAATGTATAGTGCCTTTTCGTGAATAGGGCCGTGATGCAGACGGTCTGGTAGTTAACTATTACATGGGTTTTAAAATCTTGATTGCAATAACGGCCTGGGGTAAAGAATCTCCGGACTCAAAGCGCCCTCTGTGTGATGAACTGCGCTGTGCTTTTTGATAACAAAAAGATGCAGATTTAAAACAAAACGGCACTTTCCATGTGTGGGTATCAAGCATTTGACTTCATTGAACGCTATGCAAGTAGTTGGGTTCGGGATGGCGTCTATGAGCCTGAACCAGGTGCTGCTGTGGGTAAGAAAGAATTTCAAAAGCGCGGCACTGCCAAAATTAACGTTACATGAATAGAGCGTGCACCAGCTGTTCATTAGATAGAGCGTGTACCAGCTGTTCATTAGATAGAGCGTGTACCAGCTGTTCATTAGATAGAGCGTGTACCAGCTGTTCATTAGATATATATGCTGCAGCTATCCCAGAAGGACATTGACTCCAGTGCACTAGAAAACCTGGCACTCTGATCTAATCTATCCCAAAAAGATGGTACAGCTTCTGTAACCCCGCGAGCAGGTGGAAAAACTCATTGTATCTTTTTATTTTCACTGTATCTAGAATGTGAATCAATAATATACTCCCAGAAAACACAGAAATATACTGGAGCCTTCAATTTCGATGAACTATAATATACAACATATCTTAACTAAGGCTCCAGACCAAAAACCACCTACGTTTTTGAGCGTCATTGCGCCACATGTAAGTTTGCCTCTATATGATGCGTTTTTGATGCAAATATTCAAACGCTTATTCGGACACAATGCTCATATTCCAAATCCCATTCCATACTCACGATGCTGTCACATGAAACGTTGCAGGATGCCCTTTCAGTCGTGAGGATGAAAGTCAGTCAAATATATGTTTTACTGACGCCGAAGTGCCACTCCCGAAAACATGCATGAAATTACGTCGCTGGTGTAGTTTTACGGATGGGACGTTTTCTCAAGGAAACGACAAAGCTGTTTTACGGATGGGACGTTTTCTCAAGGAACGACAAAGCTGTTTTACGGATGGGACGTTTTCTCAAAGAAACGACAAAGCTGTTTTACGGATGGGACGTTTTCTCAAGGAACGGCAAAGCTGTTTTCCAATAGAAACGGCTAACATCCATCGAATAAACGTCCCATGCTGGGGCCAGAATTGCCGGTACAATTACATTTTTTTTCATGTGGATTTTATCACAAGCTTTTTCGGAAACATTGGCCAAGCGGAATGATAAAAGAATAGTGAACAAATAAAACGCAGGAACCATTTACGCTCATCTTTGTATTTGCAGTGCGCACGGAAATAAAGCAGTAAATGTATCATGATCAAGTACTTTAATGTACTATAATGCACGATAATGTACTATGATATACAATCATATACCATAATATACCATTTGATAAAATAACAACCATAATGCACTGTAATGTCCTATAATGCAGTATAATATACCACAATGTACTATAATGTGCTATAATTTACCATTTTGTACTATAACATACTGTATTGTACCATACTTTTAATGTACTATAGTCTACTATTATGCTCAATGATGTACACTAATGTGCTATATTGAATGCTAAAGTACTATAATGCAATGTAACGTACTAGAATGTACTTCAATACACAATGATATACTTTATTGTACTAAATTACACTATAATGTACTGTTATAATCCAATATTGCACTATAATGTACTAAAATATACTATAATGCAGTACAATGTACTGTATGGTAATATAATGTACTATGGTGTACTCTAATGCACTGTAAGGCATTGCAATGCCCTATAATGTTCTCTAACATACAATAATACATTATTATGTACTATAATGTACTATAATCTGTAATAATATTCAATAACGAGCAGTAATGTACAATAGTTGACCATGATATATTATAAGGTACGCTTCCCGATGCGTACACTCTTTAGATGTAAGCGTCAAATAACCAAAACATGTCTGCGGGAGAATGAATAAATAATAGTTGCTTGGAATTATGCGAGGGATATTTAACAGAGGCTCACAATTGCTTCGCATTCTATCCACAGTCTCTCATAAATTAGCGAAATAACCGAACTGACTAATTACGCTCTAGGAATGTTGAGATAGCAACGTTAATTGGATCGTTGAAGCTAATTTCAGTGGGTCTCAATGATTGCCAACACAGCGTGGAGCACGGTATTCTGTCTAAAGGCACGGTATTCTGTCTAAAAGCCCGGTATTCTGTCTAAAGGCCCGGTATTTTGTCTAAAGGCCCAGTTTCCTGTCTAGAGGCATGGTATTCTGTCTAGAGGCACAGTATTCTGTCTAGAGGCACGGTATTATGTCGTAAGGCCCGGTATTCTGTCTAGAGGCGCGGTATTCTGTCTAGATGCACGGTATTCTGCCTAGAGGCACGGTATTTTGTCTAAAGGCCCGGTATTCTGTCTAATAGCCCGGTTTTCTGTCTAGAGGCACGGTTTTCTGTCTAGAGGCACGGTATTCTGTCTAAAGGCCCGGTATTCTGTCTAATAGCCCTGTTTTCTGTCTAGAGGCACGGTATTCTGTCTAAAGGCACGGTATTCTGTCTAGAGGCACGGTATTCTGTCTAAAGGCCCGGTATTCTGTCTAATAGCCCGGTTTTTTATCTAATAGCCCGGTATTCTGCCTAGAGGCACAGTTTTCTGTCTAGAGGCACAGTATTCTGTCTAGAGGCACGGTATTCTGCCTAGCGGCACGGTATTCTGTCTAAAGGCAAGGAATTCTGTCTAGAGGCACGGTATTCTGCCTAGAGGCACGGTATTCTGCCTAGAGGCACGGTATTCTGCCTACAGGCACGGTATTCTGCCTATAGGCACGGTATTATGCCTACAGGCACGGTATTCTGCCTAGTGGCACGGTCTTCTGCCTAGAATACGGATACGTTGCATCAATAGTTTGCCAAATTTTCAAAAAAGGAATTCTGACAAACCAATTGGAGGTAATATCTCCGTGCATTGTTGTGTCAAAGTATTTACATGTAGAATTGAGTCAAAGTATCTACATGTAGAATTGTGTCAACAGTATTTACATGTAGAATTGTGTCAACAGTATTTACATGTAGTGTTAAGTAAAACGTAGCTACATGAGGTATTGTGTCGATAGTATCTACATGAAGTATTGTGTCGGAAGTATCTACTTGTAGTATTGTGTCGAAAGTGTCTACATGTAGCATTGTGTTAACAGTATCTACATGTAGTATTGTGTTAACAGTATTTACATGTAGTATTGTGTTAACAGTATCTACATGTAGTATTTAGTAAAACGTATCTACATGTAGTATTGTGTCGAAAGTATGTACATGAAGTATTGAGTGAAGCGTATCTACGTGTAGTATTGTGTCAAATGTGTCTACATGTAGTATTGTGTCAAAAGTATCTACATGTAGTATTGTGTCATAAGTATCTACATGCAGTATTGTGTCATAAGTATCTACATGTAGTATTGTGTCGAAAGTATCTACATGTAGTATTTTGTCAAAAGTATCTACATGTAGTATTGCGTCGAGAGTATCTACATGTAGTATTGTGTCATAAATATCTGCATGTAGTATTGTATCAGAAGTATCTACATGTAGTATTGTGTCAAAAGTATCTATGTGTAGTATTGCGTCATAAGTATCTACATGTAGTATTATTTCGGAAGTATCTACATGTAGTATTTTGTCAAAAGTATCTACATGTAGAAGTGCGTCAAAAGTATCTACATGTTGTGTTGTGTCAAAGTATCTACATGTAGTATCAAGTCGAAAGTATCTACATGTAGTATTGTGTCGAAAGTATCTACATGTAGTATTGCATCGAGAGTATCTACATGTAGTATTGTGTCAGAAATATCTACATGTAGTATTGTATCAGAAGTACCAACATGTAGTATTGTGTCAAAAGTATTTACATGTAGTATTGTGTCATAAGTATCTACATGTAGTATTGTGTCATAAGTATCTACATGTAGCATTTTTGTCAAAAGTATCTACATGTAGTATTGTGTCAAAAGTATCTACATGTAGTATCAAGTCGAAAGTATCTACATGTAGTATTGTGTCGAAAGTATCTACTTGTAGTATTGTGTCGAAAGTATCTACATGTAGAATTGTGTCGAAAGTATCAACATGCAGTATTGTGTCAAAAGTATCTACATGAAGTATTGTGTCAAAAGTATCTACATGTAGTATTGCACTGAACACTACAACACCCAACAGAAAACTCCTAGGGGCAGAATTTCATCTGGTAAAAGTTGTCCAACATTCTTCCACCTTTGAAATCTACCAAGGGGACAAACTGAATCCAGCAACATTCATGTTTTGGCAGTACCGAAATCCCCCCACTCCGTCCCGATTACAAATGGAATTGTTATAACAGCAACCAGTCAAATGTTCTGAAATTTTCGTTAGGACGGCACATTCAACAATTTTTTTGGGGGGTAAAAGGGGGGGGGGGGGTGCAAGAAGGCTCCCTATCACATCTCAGCCATCAAATTGAGCAAGATAACTTCCGGTTTCAAAATTCCCGGGTGCACCAATGTACCATTTCCTGGGTGCGCCAATGTACCATTTCCTGGGTGCGCCAATGTACCACTTCCTGGGTGCGCCAATGTACCAATTCCTGAGTGTACCAATGAACCATTTCCTGGGTGCGCCATTGTACCAATTTATGTGTGTGCCAACGTACCAATTCCTGGGTGCACCAATGTACCAGTTCCTTGGTGTGCTAATGTACCAATTCCTATGTTCGCCAATGTACCAAGGATCTTCATACACATTAATACCTTTAATACAATCTTTATTGTTCAGACCATCTCTATTGATCCGACAATCTCCATATATCAGAAAATCTCTATTGATCAGACAATCTCTATTTATCAGACAATATCTATTGATCAGACAGTCTCTATTGATCAGACAATCTCTATTGATCGAACAATCTTTATTGATCAGACAATCTCTATCGATCAAATAATCTCTGTTGATCAAAAAGTCTCTATTTATCAGAAAATCTCTATTGATCAAATAATCTCCATTGATCAGACAATCTTTATTGATCAGACAATCTTTATTGATCAGACAATATCTATTGATCCGACAATCTCTATTGATCACACATTCTCTATTGATCAGACAATCTCTATGGTAAGACAATCTTTATTAATCAGACACTCTCTATTGATCAGAGAGTCTCTATTGATAAGGCAATCTCTATTGATCGAACAATATTTATTCATCAGACAATCTCTATTGATCAAATATTCTCATTTGATCAGAAAATCTCTATTGATCAAATAATCTTCATTGATCAGACAATCTTTATTGATCGGACAATATCTATTGATCAGACAATCTCTATCGATCAGACAATCTGTATTGATCAGACAATCTCTATTGATCGGAAAATCTCTATTGATCAATCAATCTCTATTGATCAGACAATCTATATTAATCATACAATCTATATTAATCAGACAATCTCTATTGACCAGACAATCTCTATCGATCAGACAATCTCAATTGATCAGGCAATCTCTAATGGTCAGACAATCTCTATTTATCAGACAATCTCTATTGATCAGACAGTCTATTGATCAGACAATCTTTATTGATCAAACAATCTTTATTGATCAGGCAATCTCAATTGATCAGGTAATCTATATTGATCAAATAATCTCCATTGATCAGACAATCTCTATTGATCAGGCAATCTCTATTGACCAAACAATCTGTATTGACCAAACAATATATATTGATCAGACAATCTGTATTGATCAGACAATCTTTATTGGTCAGACAATCTCTATTGATCAGACAATCTCTATTGATTAGACAATCTTTATTGATCAGACAATCTCTATTGATCAGACAATCTCTGATGGTCAGACAATCTCTATTGATCAGACAATCTCTATTGATCAGATAGTCGATTGATCAGACAATCTCTATTGATCGGACAATCTTTATCGATCAGGCAATCTCATTTGATCAGAAAATCTCTATTGATCAAATAATCTCCATTGATCAGACAATCTTTATTGATCAGACAATCTATATTGACCAAATAATCTATATTGACCAGACAATCTCTATCGATCAGACAATCTCTATTGATCAGACAATCTCTATTGATCAGACAATCTCTATTGATCAGACAATCTCTACTGATCAGACAATCTCTATTGATCAGACAATCTCTATTAATCGGACAATCTCTTTTGATCAAACAATGGCATTTGGACTGTGAGAGCTCCCTTAAGTTGACTACACTTATGCAACACACTCAACAAATTCACTAAATCAGAAGCTGGTCAATTACTTCAAACGATTACAGTCCTCAATTAATCTGTTAAACAGAAACAGATTTCTTCATCCGAATTCGCCCAATGACATCGGACGAAGAAATGGGGAAATGTTTTGGTTCAGTATTTTGTCCATACAAACCTCGACGTAATCAGACCAGGTAATGGGAAAATGTATTAAACTATTATTGTTATTCTAGCTCTGCCAATCTTTTCACGATTTAAAACACCTGGTCACCATGACAACAGGACCTCGACTCGTCATAAAACTGTCTAATATTTGCACCAACAAAAGAACGCGGAGCACCGCATTTTATAGTATCAGTGCTCAAACTCTTTTCTAAAGCTACTGAAATCCTGTTAAACATTCAAGAATAATCCAGCACTCTAACCCAGCTCTCTAACCCAGCTCTCTAACCCAGCTCTCAAACCCAGCTCTCCAACCCAGCTCTCTAACCCAGCTCTCTAACCCAGCTCTCTAACCCAGCTCTCTGATCGATATCGAAAAGAATTCTTGCCTATTGGTTCACTCGAAAAAAATGCGTTGTTCTCAACAACAACAAAAATCTACCACGTTCAATACAAGTTGTGGAAAGCTTTCGAGCGAAGGCTGAATACTATTCCGAAGCGGCCAAGTTTTGCCTCACGGAAGATTTCAAGAATATATTGAGGATATCATTGAGTTCAGTAGCAATATACGCTAATGTATTCGCATTTTTAACCAAACTGTCTTTGTAATGAAGATGATGATAGGCGATTTGTTATCAATTAGAAGATCAATTAGTACAGAAATTTAAAAACTATATCTACGACATTTCTTCAAACGTCATACAAGGCATTGCACGTAATTTAAAAATGTAAACCGCATTACAAATGTACTGGAGTTGGGCATTGAACATAGTAAAAATATTATCATATTTTTTGAAGTGAACAAACATGCCACCAGAGGGTGCTGAGTCCACCCACCAGAAAGTGTGGTGTCAAGCCAAGAACTTCTTCTTCAAGTCGCTGTGGGTTGTCTTATTTCTCAGTTCTGAGATAATTTTAATTACTCACCTCTCTCAGGTTTGGAATTCAAATTCCATGTGTGGTTTTAAGAAGGAATTATACATTGGAAGCCAAATGTCCTTTCATTTGTAGTAAAAAAAATTAATGTAAGGTGATTCATTTGGTCATATCTAAGACGTTTCTGGTCCACTTCTGTGAGGTGCTGTTCTGCCATCCAGAAGTCGGATTTGCTTATGTGTGTTCCAATGTGCATAACTGGTTATTTCTCAAAATGTAAGTTAATTGCTAGTCTCCCAGTATAGTTAGGTAACTCTGGATAGGTAGGCGATCATTCGTGTCATTTGGTTGGTGGCAGTTTTTGTCATCTGCGAATTTGGATACCCTGCCGACGATGACGGTGTCGCGGCCGGCCCTTTTCGTAAGTTATAAAGAGGAGGGCCCAAGATCATTTTTCTTGTGATACTCCAGAAGTAACTGCAGCCAACTATTTTTTTCTTACACTACACAGACCCACCGTGTACGGCCCGTAAGCTTTTTGTGGAATCACTAGGAACATTGCAGCTTATACTTTGGGCTTTCACTTTTTTCCCTAAGCGTTCATGAGGTACCTTATCAAGCGATTTTCATAGTGAAGATAGTTGAGGTCAACATCTGTTGCATCGTATATTGCGGTGACATTATAGAAAAAATCAAAAAGACTAGTGAGACAGCATAATTTGTTTCCGAATCCATGTTCAGTATCCTTGATGAGATTATTTATTTCTTAGTGAACCTTCTGTCAGGTCTCGCCGACTACAGAACTGAGGCCGGTTGGTATACAATTATCTTACTTCCCAAGATCTGTCCGACCACAGAAGTGAGGCTGATTGATCTGCAATTACCTGTCTTTCCAAGGTCTTGCCGACCACAGAAGTGAGGCTGATTGATCTGCAATTACCTGTCTTTCCAAGGTCTTGCCGACCACAGAAGTGAGGATGATTGATCTGCAATTACCTGTCTTTCCAAGGTCTTGCCGACCACAGAAGTGAGGATGATTGATCTGCAATTACCTGTGTTTCCAAGGTCTTGCCGACCACAGAAGTCAGGCTGATTGATCTGCAATTACCTGTCTTTCCAAAGTCTTAGCGACCACAGAAGTGAGGCTGATTGATCTGCAATTACCTGTCTTTCCAAGGTCTTGCCGACCACAGAAGTGAGGATGAATCGTCTGTAATTACCTGTCTTTCCAAGGTCTTACCACCCACAGAAGTGAGGATGAATAGTCTGTAATTTTTGTCTTTCCAAGGTCTTGTACATTAGTGTAGACAGAGTACAGGCGCGGCACATGCACGAGAGTAACTCGTACTTCAGTGTGAACAGAGTACAGGCGCGGCACATGCACATGAGCAACTCGTACTTCAGTGTAGACAGAGTACATGCGCGTCCCATGCACGAGAGCAACTCGTACTTCAGTGTAAACAGAGTACAGGTGCGGCACATGCACGCGAGCAACTCGGACTCAGTGTAAACAAAGTACAGGTGCGGCACATGCACGAGAGCAGCTTGTACTTCAGTGTAGACAGAGTACATGTGCAGCACATGCAAGAGAGCAACTCGTACTTCAGTGTAAACAAAGTACAGGCGCGGCACATGCACGAGAGCAACTCGTACTTCAGTGTAGACAGAGTACATGCGCGTCCCATGCACGAGAGCAACTCGTACTTCAGTGTAGACAGAGTACAGGCGCGGCACATGCACGAGAGCAACTCGTACTTCAGTGTAGACAGAGTACGGGTGCGGCACATGCACGAGAGCAACTCGTACTTCAGTGTAGACAGAGTACAGGCGCGGCACATGCACGAGAGCAACTCGTACTTCAGTTTAAACAAAGTACGGGTTCAACACATGCACGAGAGCAACTTGTCCTTTAGCAAAAACAAAGTACGGGTTCGATACGGGCTCGAAAGCAACTCGTACTTCATTGTAGACAAAGTACGGGTTGCTATCGTACTTCAATTACTATTTCCAATGTATGCCGCTCCTCATACAATTCTACTTCTTTGATGTGGTTCATACCTCCGCTTGTGAATACGTTCACAAAATAGCCCCAGAGGGAATTGGACATATCTATGTCGTATGTTTTTATATGATGCATCATAAATAACTCAGAATACATATATATACACACACACAAATATATAAATGTATATATATATATATATATATATATATATATCGAGAGAGAGAGGTCCTGATTTTTTATTCTTCAATTTGTTAGTCAGTTTGTTTCGCTCGGATTAACACTTTTACCACACCACCATAAACAGATCACTCATCGAATTTGGGTTTAGGGGAAACTTTAATCAAGTCCGAACACAATTGTTTTCCTTATTGGCTCATATATAGATTGCCCGTAGATTTCATTTCGTGTTCGTTACTAGAGGAATTTTTTGAGAGGTAACGCAGTTAATGGAGAACACTTGCCAATATAGCAAAACATTGCTATGCCCGGATCATATACACGAGAGAGGCATGGCAAATATCCTGAAATACTTGTCTCCAATATGCTTTCAGCCTGCGGGAACTTGATTGTACTCATTTGTTCCACAGAACTGGCAACCTCAACGTTCAACCTAAATACTGTACCTAATTCAATGTAATTATTACCTTACTCGAATACTTACTTGCTATTATAGATAGAGGGAATACTCAGTAAAACAACAATACCACGAGATATTCCGAGAATATTTTTTTTATGTGACACTCTGAGAGTCGCTCGACACTTTTATCGACCAATCGCGGGACACTTTCATCAACCAATCGCGGGACACTCTTTTCAATATGTGCTAGCATAGGTAAGAACGATCCCTGTACACGTGCACAAGCACTTGCCTTAGTACAATATATTCCAATCATTAA
>SDVV010040017.1:0-10573 GCA_016164225.1 Gammarus roeselii | reverse complement strand
GCTGCCGCAGCTGCCGCTGCTGCCGCTGCTGCCGCTGCTGCCGCTGCTGCCGCTGCTGCCGCTGCGGCCACTGCTGCCGCTGCTGCGGCTGCTGCCGCTGCTGCTGCTGCTGCCACTGCTGCCGCTGCTGCCGCTGCTGCCGCTGCTGCCGCTGCTGCCACTGCTGCCGCTGCTGCCGCTGCTGCCGCTGCTGCCACTGCTACTACTGCTGTAACTGCTGCCGCTGCTTTCGCTGCTACCGCTGCGGCCGCTGCTGCTGCCGCTGCCGCCGCTGCTGCTGCTGCTGCAGCCGCTGCTGCTGCCGTTGCAGCCACTGATGCTGCAACTGATGCTGGCACTGATGCTGCCACTGATGCTGCCGTTTTTTGCCACTGTTGCCGCTGCTGCCGCTGTTGCCGTTTCTGTCACAGCCCTATTGCTGCCGCAGCTACCAATGCTGCCGTTGCTGCCGCTGATGCCGCTGCTGCCAATGCTGCCACTGCTGTCACTGCTGTCACTGTCGCTGCTGTCGCTGCTGCCGCTGCTGCCGCTGCTGCCGCTGCTGCAACTGCTGCCGCTGCTGCAACTGCTGCCGATGCTGCCACTGCTGCCGCGACTGCTACCACTGCAGCTGCCGCTGCTGCTGCTGTCACCACTGCTGCTGCCGCCGCTGCTGCTGCCGTTTCTGCCACTGGTGCTGCTGCTTCCGCTGTTGCCATTGCTGTCACACCTTCTATTGCTGCCGCGGCTACCAATGCTGCCGTTGCTAACGTCGCTGTTTGTGCTGCTGACGCAGTTGCTGCTGCTGCCGTCGCTGGTGTCGTTGCGGCCGCTGCTGCCTCTGCTATAAAATCTGTTGTTGCTGCCCTTGCTGCAGCTGTTGCACCTATGGCCAATGTTGCCGCCGTTGAACCAAATGTCATGACTGCATCGATCTATCCATCGCTGCATTTGCTGCGGGGCTGTTACTATTGCTGCTGCCGTCGGTTTTGCTCCTGCAGCGCCATCGCTACTACCGCTATTACCATTGCCGCTACTGTTGCTGCTGCTGATGCCATCACTTCTGCCATCGCTGCTGCTGCCGCCGCTGCTACTCCCGTCACCGCCAATGCGTTCACCGTCGCGGTAGCTTCTGCATGCTATCTCTGCTACTGGTGTCGCTGTTGTCGTTGCCGTTATTGCTTTCACCGCAGCTAAGTCCTTAACTATGTTACGTATATGACAAATTTTTTATTTGATTAAAAATCTCCTGTAACATGTTGTAAGGAATGGAGTAAATATATTTCACCCTAACAGAAGTTAGGTTAATACACGAAGTCCACATAAATGTAGAATTCCCAACGTTAGTTTTTCCTCTATATCCTACATGACATTCGCATTCAAACTGAAATCGTGGTGGGAGATATCTCGACGTCAGAAGGTAGCGCACCGAGCTAGGGGTGCTATGCCTCCTTGGATGCTCCGCTTGTCGACGTGTTTAACGTTTATCTCGGTCGCTGCTTTGCAACTAAAGTTGCGTTATATGCAGACTGCTGATACATTTGTTCAGAGGCTTCTCATTATCAAGTCACCATTTCATCTGCAGACCCAGAACACCACAGGAAACTTCAGCAAATGTAAGGCAATGTAGGAACTTGCCTTGCACTTTTTGTAGCCGGGCGAACTGCTCATATATTATCCCGCGTTTCGGTACAAGAGATTATATGAAAATGTCTAAGTAATTGAAATTATGTCGTGTCGTTTATATACGTTGCAACGTATATGTTGCACATTTCAACCTTTTCAACATAGGAACAACGTTGCCGAAAAGTCCCACTTAAATTTGAAATGCCCATTTGAATACATTTCACATCAACAAGTAGATTTCACCATGTTTACGCAAACACGATTGAACACTAAATTCACATAGCTTGTCAGTCCTGCACAGCTAGTTATAGTATTCAAAGTATATACGTCCAACTAGCAGGTGAATAAGGTAATGCTGTCATAAGTTGCTCAAAAGCTGTAGCATTATGTGGCACCAGTACTAGATTCATGTAAAAAGTGCAATTGTTTCAGTATTGTGCATGACTTGCCTAGCAGCTACTGTTTGGCCATGCACAACCAACAGTAGCTGTTCTTCCTTTGACGTATAGGTAAATGCTACTGAATACTATCTAATCACAGCTGGAGTCTCTGTTGCTGCACTCACGTGTTAGAAGGCAATGGTGCAACTGGAGGGAGCCGCAGCCAGTATCTGGACGTATTTAAACTAACTTGCAGCGTTGCAGCCGGTTGCGTGCTCTGATTGGCCCAAATGGAAGAGACGTGGCACGCGGGGTGAACGATATTCTTAGACTAGTTTAAGTTAGTCAAATCGACTAAGTCATTTCTCTGAATGCATCCGAAAAATACATGTCAAGCAAAATGATTTTTCTTAGCAAACACCTTGCAACTTTCCAAAAAGCTCAGAAAATTCCATTCTCTGATCATTGGGATAAGATGGTCGACCCAAAAAACTATAACTTCAACAGAAACACCACGTATGGACTCGATACCCCCGAAAACATCCATAAAAACATCGGCGCTGGTCTTGCCGCAGAAAATAAGCCAGAATACTTCCTCATATCCAACCCACAACTCCGCCAGCAGTGCCCGTTGGAATGACCCAACGGCCACCATCCGTGCCAACACTAGATATACAACCATTACATGAGCCCATCAAAACATCATCGCAGGTCTTAGCAAAAAAGATCCTGTCATCAATCCAGTCCGAGTTGGAGGCAGTAGTCGCTGCCTGCTAGTACAACTCGTGTAAACGAAAACGCAAGTCTTGACTCCGACGCAATGCTTTAAAGTAGAAGCAGTAGAAGTCATGAAAATCCAGTTAATGTGACTAACAGTACTCTCATATGCTACTATGTGAACGCTAGAGTTATCCGAGACAAAATCGAAGAATTAGGTATCCTTGCATTGAATCAAAGTATCGAAATGATAGCAATCACGGAATCGTGGATGAAATTGAGCACCAGGCATTATTTAGGTGAATTTATTCGCCCCGGTTACTCATTATTTCACAAAGATTGACAAGGCTGAGAGGGCGGAGGAGTGCTGTTTCTCGTGAAAAACACTCTGAAAATATTAAAAATCACTATTCCAAACAGCAGACATGACATAGTCTCAATCCATAGAGGATCCTCGAAATTGAAACCGTAGCGACTGTAACAATGATCGAAATATCGTCAGTAGGGACTTCGTGCTACTTCAATCCAACCTTAACATACTAGAGAGTTTAACGTATAGTCTCCGCCGTTGTCGATACCCCATCAGACGTGGTCGGCACTGCATCCCACCACGCGCCCACATCCCAGCACGTTCTCACGACGGCACCCTCCGGTGCCAATCGGAGATCTACGGCACTATATATAGTGTGTCATGAGAGCGTTCGTCTAGCACCTGCAACGCCGGTAGGCATACCATGCTGCGGACCCCAGGACTCTGCGAGCCATACACCCGGTTAATTAGCTGCCAAATTATGTTACTTTCCTATCCATTTAAGTGTGCTCAGGGTGTTGATATCTACTTTCATAATCGTAACGAGTCTATGTCAGGTGACCCAGAATAAGTGTGCCCCGTCTGAGCTTCCATTGAGTGCTTGCAATAGCATCCGTATTACTCTTGTACCGTATCAACGCGATATCATAAATGCTAGATATACTCCGTGTGGACACACCAACTTAAGAAAGCTCTGATGGTCCGCTCTCATAATCGTAACGAGTCATTGTCAAGTGACTCAGAACAAGTGTGCCCAGTCTTGTCTTGTTTTGTGCATTATTACTGTCATGTCACCCGTTTGGGCTGGTTCAAGTACTTAAGCAAATAGTTAGTGAATAATTGTCTTAGTTTCATTTTTAAATGTGATCCATCGCGCCTCCTTTTCCCATTAGCGTAGTTGCCGAAGCCCGCTTCAGATTGCGTGTATTAGGGTGCAATCATAAGTATATGATATTGAGTATAAAGTGTTTTGCTCCCCTCAACGATTTGACGTGTTGCTGAAGTAGAAATATATTTAGTTTTTGAGTAACTCCCTTGAGGACTGACAAGAGGTGTGCCGCAATCAAGCGGCCTCGCTCGTCCTTAATTTACGGCTGATTGAATATGAGACTGATAATTAATAAATAGGAGACTGAATTCATGGATCATCTTCACATGATATGCAGAAACGCTTCACTAGGGTGAAACGTAGATAGAGGTTTGTTTCAGAGGCCACGGACCCTTCACGAAAGGGAGGAACTCCTCACAAGAGAGGCAACAAATTGCTCGGAATGATATCCCATACTATCTCGTACAAAAATCAACACAGTATGCTCAAGTTATACAATAAATTTGTTAGACCGCATCTCGAGTAGTTCGTTCAATTCTGGCCTCCATAACTTAGAAAGACGCTATAAAATTAGAGAACGTTCAATGTAGAGCTACCAAACTCCTCCCCTCGCTGCGGAATAAATCGTACGAAGACTGGCTACATGAACTCAATCTTCATTCACTACAGAAACGTCTAGTCAGAGGCGACCTGATCGAAGTGTGGAAGATTATGAAGGGTAAGGAGAACGTCGACTAAACGAGCCTTTTCACTCTAGATACTAACGGAGTGACTGTGCAGGTCAAAACTTTGCTATTCATATTCTGAGTTGTCATCATGGCATGGACAAAAAACGAATATTACTCTACAGTACAGCTACGAGTTCAATTCTAACAGGAGGTAAAAATATTTTGTTCGCTTTGTTTCAAACTTTTTCTGTGGATGTTGCTACTTCACACAATTTTTATTGATTTTTTTCTCCTTTTCATCATTAGCTTTTAATCAGACACTTCTCCCCTATTCTTTCTTTATCATCTCTGAAAACTACAAGGTATTATCTCCTGGGAACCAAACCTGTTAGCAAAATTATCGTACGCAAGAAGAGTCATCAGTCCAGTTTGTATTAATTTGACTCTTGGTTCAATTTTTACTATGACATATCTCGCAGAAAATTGACTCAAGCTATTTAAAATGACCAACACTTGAAACAACTCAACACACAGCTGGATTTTTTCAAAATCTTTCATCAAAATAACTATTCCTCAACTATTTAGAATGAGACCTTAGCAAGAATTTTCCTCTGACATGTTATGTCGTTTCACAGTTCAACATTTGCAAGCTTCATCATATTTTTCATTGAGTTACATATTCAAATACTATTCAATTTGGGACAGCACAAACTCAATTGTGAAGCTACCAAAGCATTTAAGTCACAAAACATAATTTCTTTGCAGCGAATTTTGAAGAATCTTTTCATCAAAATGTTCTCCAATCCTTCTTCTGGATTAGGAAAAGAACACAAGCTGGTACATTCCCACTCACCGCCGACTGCAAGGCAAGCATGAGGTGCTGCTAAGGTGATCATCAGAAGGTGCCATCACATAGAGGACAATTGCGAATGTGCTGCGTAATATGTCAAAATATGATAAATAGTTAAAGCACCGCCAAGCACCTCTCTTACCTCCTCCCAATCCGACTCTCACACTTTCAAGTCTTGGCACTCCGCATCCAATAAAATGTCTCCAGTCAGAATAAAATGTTGAATGCGACCTATTATATCGTCGGCTAATTTTCATTTTTTCCCTCCTAATTAACAAACTTCCGCAGCGTCAGAGCATTTTTTTTCGGACATAAATAACTGGCAGTAGAGCAGAACAATCGTGAAAGGGCATGATGCACTCTTTGCAGTCGGACATTTCCTAATTGTTCCTATGTGTTTTAAAAAAACTCCACTATCAGTAGTGGCTTGAAGTAAATTACAATAAAATCAGGGCCAAAGAAACAATCAATTTGAGGTTGCCGCATTATTGCAAAGATAGAACTTGCAAGTCTGTCAAAGGAAGCCATTGTGAGAGATTATTCCCTCAGTCACAGCTCATATGCTAAGGAAACAAACAGGCCTGACCTATTTGACGCTGGATTAGATACTATGTATGCAATTTGAGTTGGAAAAAAAAAATCATACAATCATATGAGTGACAGCCAAGTTTTAAATTATGTCTTAATATCCTACCAGCTATAACAATCAGATAAGGTCTGCTGACGATTGAACTTGCAGCATCCAAAAATGTAGATTGATTAATGTCTGGAACTGAATCCGGTTGTAATAACTTTAATGTTTGTGAGGTAGCAATCTGAATTTCTGAATAGTAATCGATTTATATTGTTTTAATTCTTGCCGATTGATTTTATCGTTCCTATTGCATGATTCTGAACACTCACTTCCTACGGAATCCAATGCCATGTACTGGTGATTTTTTAGAACACACTTGCATGGCAAGGAGCGGCAACATAACACATATTGATCTAAATGTACAATAAGTTCAATTATATAACTGGAAAAAAATGTCAACAATGTGTAGAACATTGGTGCATATGCGAATTACATTGGTCGCAACCGACGTATTTCATGGAGAAGCGCAGAACCATCTCTATTTGGCCAATCGGTGAGGCAATCTGTTCAGTTCATTAATCTTGGGTTCACCTATGTCAGTTCAGTAAAAAATAGCATTTCAAATGGACGTCCTGTTTACACCTACTGAAATATGGTAGCGACTTCTTCCATGAACTGTTGTTACAAAAAGGTTATCAGACTGCTGATTTAATTGAACCGCCGCTTCTTTTGTTCTGTAAAAACTGTTTCTTTTGCTGGCCGGAGCAGCAAACAAGTTGTTGACAGTGTATGAATTTAGGGGAGTCTTTATAAGCCTCTGATGGGTCCCTGCATATAGAGGCTGGAGGCTTGAATATATCAGCAGTAACTGCTACAAAGATGACGACCATGAGGCTCTGCATTTCAATGGATGCTGTCTAACATACTGAAGGAAAATCTGAACATATAAATAGTAGTTTATTGGAAAAACAAAGTTCATGTTCAAAGTCTTTAAAAAAATATTTCACCAACTACACTGGCATATACAAAAAACTGGTTTTCTATTTGTATGTATTTATCAAATACATTTGACATTCTACATGTTTTAGGAGTTACGTAAATACTTCAAATACCACGACAATCACATTAAATTATCACTTGCAAAGTATCAATTCACTTTTCGAAGTAGTGTTCGTCACTTTGGACTTGGCTGTTATTGAAGGTTTCGTAAATACTTTAATCAGTCCTCGTTGAAACAAGATATGTTTGTGCATTAAATGAACAATGAGGGCAGATCGAATTGTGAGGGCAATTAGAAAATGCTCATGGTAACCTCATAATTGAAATAGTCTTTGAGCTCGAACGAATTAATAAAATGTGAACAACATTAACCGAAAACCAACGAAAATCAAGATCAGATAAAATTACCTACATTCTATGGTGTGAGACATTTTTTAGATGATGGCATGAATTCGTTCACACTCAACGCATCCTTTCTACGTTGCAGAAGATAACAACAGGATTTGGGCCCAGACTAGGTTGTCTATTATTAGTAGAAAGATTAGTTCTGAAGTAGAACGTCTTAGAGAGCATCATGCATTGGTGTAGTACCTGTAGTAAACGATAATAGGAAAGGTTATAATAGGTAAGAGCATTTCACGAAGATACTTGAGACAACTCAAATCAGCACCTGAAGAGGAAGCAAAGCCACCGCCCACGATGTTTATGTGAGATTGTCTCAGATTCATTCCTCGCAAAACAAATGCTGACCGATATCATTGCTGGACAATGTTTTGCAACAAACAGGTATGAATGCTGGGCGCCCTTAGTGTGTATCGTCAAAAATGTGACGATACACACATTGTACACGGAAATAACTAAAGTGGCGCCCTTCTTAATTTTGTTGAGGACATTAATGAAATCCGTTAGGAATACTTCACAAATTATTTACCATACAACGAAATTTAATGAGTAAAATAACACACGTTGTTCAAGATCACCCGTATATTACAATTCAGTCTTGGATATTATTATCTAATCCCACCAAGTTCGTGGCAAGTTCTGGCATTTGTTACTAGTCTGGGTGCAGAGTCAAGAAAATAATGATTTTAACTCTTTACAGCACTTGACGCGCTTGCTTGCAAGTCCTTTGACGTTGGCGTTGCTGAGACGAGCAATACTCTTCCGTGATAAATCGGACTACAAGAAACTGGGATAAATAGCTCAGTAGTCATGCGTCGGACGTTTTATTTCTAAGCGCGTGGGGGTACAGAAAAAAAAGACATAAAACTATAACACAGCTCATAAGCTGCATTATGATAAGCTTATGCCGTCACGACTGTTTGTTTCTATAGTTATCAGCTGTTTCGCTTTTCAGTAGTCCTAGCTGCCCTTTCTTGGCTTCATCAAACATGGGATGATTTTTTTGGTAGTTTGAGAAGTCCATGTATTCAGCCAGGGAAGCTTGCCGCAATTTCGCCTCAATATCGGCCACGCCGAGTAGATGAGCGAGACTTTGTCACCGTAGCGTGGTTTTAGTGTGTCATAAAAGAAGCTGTAGACTTTTTATTTAGCTATTGTTTCGGGACCGATGGCGTAGCAGTTTTTCAGGAGTGGGTTGGCAGCGTGTTTTCAGAACTCGTTAGGGGTGCAACGACCTTTGCCTCTAGATTTCTGTTCAGCGGGTTGAAAAGCAGCTTACCGTGAATACTATTGAATAAAAGCTTATACAGGGACTTTTCGAAGGAGTTCGTAGACTCCTGACGTTTTAGGATGTTTTTCGTGAAAAACGACTTGAAGATAGGTTCTTGTTTTATGCAAAATATTCGATGAACCTTGGTGACTTCTACTCCTTGCCTGAAGAGTACTTAAAGAAGTTCCA
Source organism: Gammarus roeselii (assembly GCA_016164225.1). Classification (NCBI taxonomy): domain Eukaryota; kingdom Metazoa; phylum Arthropoda; class Malacostraca; order Amphipoda; family Gammaridae; genus Gammarus; species Gammarus roeselii. Next base: position 1,780 of record SDVV010040017.1, on the reverse strand, counting down.
AGGCTACAAGGTAGTCCGTTTGAGGTAGATGACTAGCAGCTAGCTTACAATATGCTCGTTTTCAGTTTTTGAGATGTTACGAGCCAGCCAATAGATTTTTTGTGAAGGACGTAACATCGTCCAAAATGACCTCTTTGCGATGTAGCAGTAGCGGTAGCTCGTCTGTTTTTCGTGCAACTTTTGTGCAACTGACTTGGGCATCGATGTAGACAATGCAAGTATACTCGACAGAGCAGTCCGTGTTTACAAAGTCGAATGCTTGAATTTCTTTCAGTGTGAGCTTGAAGATTTTGCCAATGATGTGGGGTTCGCTCAAGAATGCACCATAAAGACTCTTGAAGCCCTACATTGCTGCTGAAGACACGGGCAATGTAGGGTCATAGTCTTTGCATTGGGGATTGTTTATCTTGGTAAGACCTTTCGTCAACGTCACGAATCCGCCTCGTGTATTTCTGACATTCAAGTTTAGCACTGCAGTGACAGTTTCATCTTTTCTTCGTAGAGGGCGGCCTGCATTGCAAAGCCAGGGACGCTCACGAATGGACGGGATCCAGGGTATACTCGCGAGTCATGGTCTCCCTAAACTTTTGGAATCCTCGGTCAGTAGCAGTGTGTTGATGAGCAGGAAGATGATCATGTAGTCCACGCAAAGTCTTACAGTTTGCTGCATGCCACATTTCGATCACTTCGGCATAATCAGAATCTGATTTTCCTTTGCCTTGAAGTAGACTGTAGAAGGCTTCTTGCGACGGGATGTCTGTTTGGTCCAGCACAGAATCCGATGTGTTGGCTTCCTAGCAGAAATGTCCTTTCCGAGTGGCGAGGTATAGAACCTTATCACTGTAAGCGAGACTTGTGAGATGGGATTTGAGGAGCGGCATGTCATGGTCACTATTTATAAGATTTTGACATGACTGTCTAAACTTGAGTTGAAGAACGAGAACGAGTCGATGAACTTGACACCGTACTTGCTCGTACTATCGTTCAAGGAGACAGAGATTCTGAAAAATTCATCTGACTGTTTCGGCTATACATTAATGTTAGAAAAAAATTTATCGTCCAATCCTCGCAAGATCAACCTCATATCGTAGGCCGATGCATTGTGAGCAATGCATGAACCTGAGTTTCTCCGTTATTCTTATGTTACAATTCGAACATAGAAGAGCTACAAAATTTCCTGTTATAACCTCTTTATTGGGGCCGAAAACCTCTCCACGTATGGTTATGATAGCGTACCCGCCTTTTACCATGTTCTCCATAAGCGTCCCCGCAGCATTCGCATGTTTTGCTTTCGCAATATTTTTTTACGTCTTGCTTGGTGAGGACGGCGATGGGGAACAATGGTAATGTTGACATGTATTCTTTATAGTTCAGCAACATGTTCTTGACAAGATGTATCTCCATCTCCTCAAGGGGGACTGTAGTCGAATCAACTACTTTTTGCACTACAATTTTCTGGTCTTTATCCACTAGAGTATAACTGTACATGCACAATTTGTGTAGGTTGACTACATGTTTTCCTTTTTGGGTGGGCACTAGCAAAGATTCACAGTAATAATAACATACAACAGGGGGTTTCATTGTTACATGCATGGCTGAAAAATTATACATTTCGCCTTCTTCAGACATAATGATGTTTTGCAAGCCTGTAGTGGGCGGAGACCATTCATGAGCAAACTCCGAACAAGGAACTATGCTGTGCTCAATCATCTGCCACCCCACCACCACCTCCCACTCAACCTGCCACCCCACCACCTCCCACTCAACCTGCCATCCCACC
>SDVV010040016.1:0-10573 GCA_016164225.1 Gammarus roeselii | reverse complement strand
CACCACCTTGCCCCTGTTGCCGCCAAGTGGCGATCAGCGTGAAACACTTACTGATGGATTGCAACGCACTCGCGGCAGCCCGACGAGTGTTCCTAGATCCCCCGTGCAACCTACAAAGCCTACTCACTGACCCAACCTACCGTAAAAAGCTTATCGCTTTCGGAAAACATACCGGACTTTACGAAGCTGTCTAAACCTAAAACGCCTGTGCGAATGAGGTGGTCCCTCCACCTCACTACGCACAGAAACATCTACTCATTTTACGAAGATACGCTTTAACTCTATACTCTCTCGTACGCGCTAATACGCGAGTGTGCCACAATTAAGGTGTGTACTGACTTCATCTTGACAGAGCTAATATTTTCACACGCGAGGTTGCGCGGACTTACCTAAACCGACGACGGTCGCGCCCTACGGGGGAGCCTATTATGACTCACGTTGAGGCTCTGGTGGAAATGAGGCCCAAATCAATCAATCAATTCACTAGGCTTACATTCTTCATGTCGGTGCTTGAATAAATTCCGCAACAATCATGTGAAAACTTGCAATGCTTGAATTTGGCAAAGCTAATTATTAATCTTCATTCTCTATTCATCATTACTCATTATTTAGTAAGCCATTAGATCATCAAGATGATAGGATCAGAAAGTCAAACCTTATAATGTATATATATGGGCTAAATGTGACACTGTAGTAGTGTGTATGCTTATCTTTCTAACTGTTGTATGTTGTTTGTGTAGCATGCCCTCTGTATTCATTGTCTCGGTGGGTAACTGCCCATTGTAGATTCTCAAGGTCTACCACCCTGAATGGCAAGTGAGGCTGGAGTGATCGAAATGGCTTCTCTTTTTATGTACGATTACAACACTTGAAAAAATATATATATATTAATAAAGTCTTCATGGATTTGAAGTCCGTGGTCTATACTATCTAGCTAAACTAAATTCATTGATGTGGGATAAAACAGGAGGAGATGCAGGCTGAACAGTGAAAAAATCCCAATGTTGTCACTTTTTTTTAATGTACCACAAATGGAATAATCAAAATTTTAATGAAAACCCAATGCAACTGGACTCTACTAGATGGCCTCCATCGATTGGTGTGATGCATCGAAGTCGGCTGGCCCGTTCGCAAAATCCATTTATACAGCATTTTTGAATAAATCTGGGAAAATACAAGAAAAAAGAGAAGAAAATAATGTGCTTAGAGCCATCTTAGCTCTAAGTTTCAGTCCTATATCTCAAATACTTTTTGATATAAACTTGAAATTTCGGAACAAGATCAACAGCAACAACTTACCAGACCTAGTTTATATTCAGGTTCCTTATTATATTACTATGATTACTTCACCTATAAATGCTATCAGAATATTGTAAGAATAAAATCATGAAAAAAATATATATATATAAATTAAATCAATCAAAATCAATAAATATCATGATTTTATTTATTTATTACTTTTTATTTATTTATTTAAAAAAAGTAGAAAAAAACACCAACCCTGTCTTTGTGTCTTGCATACTTTCTGTCAAATCTATTGCTAATGCTATTACCCTCTGTTGATCAGGTGCCCCCCACCTCCTATCCCCCAATGCCCCCAACCTCAACCCCTATCTTCACCTAATGGACTGCGGGCCACTCCTTGGCATCCAATACAAGGCGGCCCTCAACAACAACTACGCCGCCTGAGCTCTCCTCACCCATTCCGCTCTCTTCACTCAGTCCACGGCTGCATCCTCGCCAAGTCCAACGACGCGAGTTCTTATCTTTGAAATGGAAGGAGAACACGAACATTAGGTTTCAGTGCCTGCTAAGATATAATCTGAGTGAGGCGTTTACTGCTAGCTTTGGTTATCATCTTGGTGTGTTACTCACTTCCTTATTAATAGCTTTAATAGCTACCGACGAGTTCTTCTCATAACGGCGGCACCTATAATATATATTATTAAACTCTGTTATTCACATGTTATTGTTAATACTTCAGAGGTTTATATCGAATAGGCAAGTCCCATAAAATAGATTTTGCTATTTTTTTAACGATCCGTTTCTAACGTAAGGATGATAGGAGTAGCTACCGCAACGGTGGCACTCTGTTGTGATGGCGCAAAAACTTCTCGTGCAGCTTCTGTTAGCTTGTTCATTTAACCTATTCTGGTTGAGTAGTCACTACCACACGCATGAAACATGTTCATGACATATACATACACAAGATCGCTTACTGCCTTTCAGCAGCTTCCTATTCAAGAAAAAGCTAGCCTTAGTGAAGCTTTTTGAGACGGCATTTTTTTTCTAATAATTTTTTAATTGCTTATATATTCGTGCTCCCCCATTACCTCAAAACTTTGTGGCGTCATTGTTGCCGAAAATTGGTCTGGAAAATGTTTCCTTTCTCGGTGTCACTTTTGCGATGGTATTTGAACTTTACGCCACATATCAATAAAGATTTAGTTTTTGTAGTTATTTCACTACGGCATTAAAAAACCTGTTGTATTGTTTCGCAAATCAGGTGTGCAGTTTTGACCGGATTTTATAACAAAAGTTTGTTTTAGGTCACCAGCAAATTATACTGACGAGTTATTTGTAATACTGTGCCTGGAATTTCAGTCCTAATACTGTACCTATCATTTCATGACATGAAATGCCTAGCATTGCCGTTTTGATAATGGGCCTGAAATTGTAACCGCTAACGGTTTACCTATTTCACTGAACAAGCTGCTTTAGTATAGTCTAACTACTGATATTTCTAGAGCTTTCATGCTTCCAGCAAAGAGATTCCTAATTAAGTACGTTTATGCATGACTTGACACAAAGTAATCAAAGGGTGTTGAGAAGGCATTATGTTTTATTCTCTGATAATGAAATCTGAGATCAGGGGTTTGGATTTAGATGATACCTCAGTGTTTTGTCATGACTTCTTCTTGATTTTTGTGGTGTTAGCAGGCACCTCTCATGAAACCTTTGTGTTTGTCATGGTTTCTTCTTGCTTCTAGAGGTGTTTGCAGGAACCTCTCATGGAAGTGGCTGCCACACTTGTAGTAGTTGCATTCATTGTTGTGTTCTGTAGTCGCTTATTCACAATGATGACAATAAATCAACATATTACTTCAAACTCACTCTTCATCTGAAGTTTAATTTGAACCTCGTTTGGACCTCAACGCGAAGCACATGTGGTGTTGGCCAAGTAGCAGTAGGGTGTTGCTTATACCAAATGTAAGAAATCCTTTCACAAATGTAGCTTTATTATATTTTGTTGAATTAACGTGAATTGTTTGATGTTGTGTACCGTGCCAACAGCAGTAAGTACATATGTGCTCTATAGCTGCATGAAATTAAGTATATTTTTGATGAGCAGTAGGTTACAAGTCAACCTAATTGTCTCCCAGTCTCTGCGGGGAAACATTCTTTCAAACACTGCCGGGGTTCTTATTCAGCATAAAGAAGTGTGATGTATAATATGAAAAGATTTCGGGTGCTGATTCTTAAAAGACACGTCTTCGACCATCTGTCCGTTGAAACGCTCTCATGTAAATCACTACTATTTATAGAGTTCCGAGGTCTACAGTTCCGATGTGTTCATCCCCCCCCCTCCCCCCCAGGCATCTGGTAGGTTCACGGGCCGCACGGAGTCACGGGCCTACTGGGAGAGTGAACACCCTTATTTATCTTCAGACTCTCCTCTTTTTCACAATTCACTAGCTCTTCTTTTCTCCCCCATTCAGATTAGCTTAACTTTTATTTACCTCATTGGCATATTTTGTTTAGTTCACATTTCTTTCAACTTATTGCAGAATCTTTTTCAACGAGTCTCCTAATAGTCGTAGCACTCACCCACACACACACACACACGAGCACACGCATAGATACGAACACAGACATGCGCACTCAAACAGTCGCATACCGGTCCTAAATATTTGCTCGTCTGGTAGCTAATAACAGCCAAGTTGCGCTCTTTAATGCAATCTTTTTCTACGACTCTTCCTTTTTCTTCTTCCCATTCTTGCTGTTCATTTGCGACTTATCCCCTACACCTGGTGTGGATCTCATGCACGGGATCCACGTTTTCTGTCTCTTCCCCATCTTCCTCCTCAGTAAGTGTTGAGGCGCGTAGCCCCCGGCACCTTAACGACTACTGCGAATCCTTGACGCTCTGAAGCAAGTTAGGTAGTGTGTTAATCCCCCTTACTACCACTCGGGGAGTGGTAGGACCATATGGCCTCGGTATCTTAGGAGTTCTTGTGCCTCCTGCGGAACCCATACGTACCATAGACGTTCTCCGCGAAAAGGACATTGACTTTGCGCAGTAGTAAACCTAACTCAAACATTCAAAGAAGAAAAAAAATCCTTCAATGCAGCACGGTTTGCTGGTTTGACATTCGGCGGCAGATGGATGATGACTCCAGCGCGCTAGAAAGCCTCGTCACTCTAATGTAGGATATGTTCACGACAATCAATACCTAATTTAAAAGCTCTTGTGGTCTACTACACACATTTGCCTCGTTTTTCAACTTTTGATTTCTGTAAGTTACATGAGATGTAGACAACATTCTTTTTCGTTAAAACTTTTATTGTTAAGAAGTAATCAAAACTAGCAATAATTCATTCAATGCCTCAAGTGGAGCACCGCAATTATGTGTTACGTTTATAGGTGGGAAATTCAATTCAAGAGAATACATCGTTCGAAAGCTGCTATGGTACTGTTCTTAAACGAGATGTCTCTTTTAAAATTTGAATTAGGCAAGCTGTATGATTTATTTTGAAAATGTAAAATTCTGTAAATGATGACATCCATCTGTAGGGGGTCATAATAAAGTGTTCGAGTCACATTTACATAGATTATTTTTCAGTTAGATTCATAACCATTGATGTAGGTACGTTCATATGGCGCAGATCTTCCCCACGCCAGCCTGCTTCACTGGCTGCCATATCTTTCATCACAATATATTTTGTTGACGCAAACGTTTGAAACGAGAAATCAAAGCGACGTTATGCATGTGTGCAAACGTCAAAGAATAGTGATTGCGTGTAACGCAACAACCCGAGATGTTGTCAAAAGGACGGTATTTTTAAAGTGATCGTTCAAAATAATTTGTTGGCAAGCGTTGTTTGTAGCCGCGGTAAATCCTGCCATGAATATTTTTACGGAACCTCAATGTCTCTTACTGGGAGAATCGGTGGCAATGATCAACATATCAAGTTCTCTTAGCGCCAATCTTCGTAGAGGTTTGCACACCCTAAATATTTTGATCCTGATCATTGTTAAATCTATTTTATGTTTAATGCAGCTGCAATTGCTGCTATTTCCAGTTGTGGGGTATGCAAACTGGCATCGTCGTTAATGACTTGTAACTATGCAACTGTCTAGAAGACCTTGGGTGTCATTGTTTTGGTAAGTTCAGTAGATAATGTGTGGTTGTTTCTTTATGTTGGTCTAAATATGTTTACTTCTATTTCAAGGCATTATATTTTCACAAATTTTATTGGAGTCTAATACGGCAAGTTCATGTTGCTGCTCTGATTACATTATTTGATCTTAGCTTCTAACAACCTTCATGATATGATGTTATTGTTGAATTCTGATATTAGTTTTTCCGTCCGCCTCGATTTATAGGTCTGATTTACTTGTAACATCTCCTCCTCTCCGAGCATCGCGACACCTCAAGGATGAGCGTGAGCGAGAGACTGTCCAACCTGGACATCTTTTCAATGTTTCTAACTAGTACTATTGATTGTTCTTTTAGAAGTGTTTTCTAATATTATGTTTAAACTGCACCATCAGTAGTGTAATCACATGATGTATGAAGGTTATGTTGGCAATCATCGCATATCCCGAGAAACTGAACTGCCGTCTTCCCGTCTCTCTGTTTAGGTTTATCTCCAAGCTTTTTTTATCGTTTGTTATATCGCTTTTACCCTAATCTAGCCACTTAACTTTCTCCAAGGATTTTCCTTTTTTACAAGTTGTAATTCGTGGGCATTGGTGGACATTACGTTGTTTAAGGACCGTCTTATCACTCCCGTGTTGAATAGGTAATGACGTTCAGTAGCCGTAGAAATTTGTACACTGTTGGAGACTACTGAAATGGTTATGTTTTGCGAAGCATTTCTCTATGGATATTGGATTAGCATTTATAGTATAACTAAGTTCAAGCATATGCTCGTTGGCATTTATGATTATTTTTTTTTATGCATACAATGTAGGATTATTTTTACTGCAAAACATTGTTCTTGAAAGTAGCCAATATTGAACCAGTGTTTTTAAATACATTGACAAAAATGACCGTGTCAGGTCCATTGAGCTTATTCTCCGACGGGACTCGAAATAATTGTAATTGGTGACTGCTGCTGTAGCAAGACAGGGAATACACTCGTGTATTCCGACGCAACATCAGGGACGAACGCAGCATGTCATAACTCATTCTTTGTTAAAGCGCTTCAAAATTGCGAGACCAAACGTGTTGACGATTCACCACATTGTTTAGATGTGTATGGAATATTATCCTTCTTTGAATTAAACGATTTTTTTCCCGAGGTATTTCATTGCAAAAAAATGCGTCAACACACCTTTTTTAAACGTATCTCAGAAGGAAGGGCAATCTGAGTTACTGCGCACCGATAGTGAAGTCCTTACGGAGCCAGCATTAATGTCTGCAATGGGCTAGCCCCAGGTGTCGTTCTAGTCCTTCCGTAGAAGAAACAGCGTACTGCTGTTTCCTTCACGGAAGGCGTATCAATCAATGTGATTGGCCGATTAATATCCGGTGTGTAATTTGGGTCAACTAAGTTGTAGGGCAATTCCAGGTACGAGTCTTTCGTAGTAGATAGTCTTCGTGTCCTCTCGTTTGGTGCCAGAAGAACATCGACTTCAGTACACTGGAAAATCTTGGCACTCTAATCTAATCCTTGTGTCCTCACGCAGTTAGGGTTGTCCTCGCTAGTGAGATGTTCTAACGTAGCGCATAAGATAAGACAGTTGGATTCCTCTCTCTGACTCATTGGCCTTTTTTTCGATTATGAATGATATAGGTCTGACTGCGCCGTGAAGCCTACGAGCTGCCGTTAAAGGGCTGTTATTAATCTTTGTGATATTCGGTGTTAAGGGAGATATCCATGGCTTCGTTTTTTTTTTAATGCCTAGTGGTAGTGCTTGTTTAGTATACTGAGGATAAAGCGTCCTCCGCAGAGCCCACCGAGCTCACATCAATGGCCCTGCCTCAGCAAAGGGGTAGTAGTCGTTGGGCCGGGCGCGGAAGCCGCTACTAAGTGATGGTGCTGAGATCGTGTTAGCAGGTATTGTCAGCGGTGAATATGTATCAACTGCATAGTATAATTTATTTGTCGATTTAACTGAATTGACATAATCACGGCGATTTACATTTTCGACCTGTCCGATTTCAACGGTTTGTTTCCGTGTAACTTGACTGTAACTTTGTAGGCATGCTAGTTCTTTTTTATTGATATATTTTTTGGGAATCGCGCTCGTCTGCCTCGTAGACCTGCCTCGTAGACCTGAAAACTGATAGCACGTAGGTTGAAAGGTTTGCATTCATTTTTTTCGTGTTCGCCGTTTTTTTTTTTTTTGTTCAACGCCGTTCAGAAGTCTGGCTTGCAGTCCTTAATGACGTGGCAATACAGTACTTTTATTGCACATCGCCGGTAACATCGCGACTGTCAAATTTTTTTTCCCTTGCGCGCCGGAAACTACAATGAATACCTGTGCATCATTCATGGGAAGGTAGTCCTTATTTTGCAGCCAGCTGCAAAAGCGCTCGAAGTCAATTGTAGGCGCGTAACAAGAAGTGCAAATTATTTGTTAGGTGGTATTGAAGGACAAATGTAGTTCAACGGTCACTTCGTTTTTCAATATTTTAAAATTTTGTATTCCGGTGCTTTATTCAGTCTTTAAGACGTAGGCTGAATCTTTCAATCCTTGTTAGCAGACGCTTTCCGGTTTACCTCCTAGTTGTTGCGAAAGAGATTATCGTAATGAAAGAATTTATTGAGGGCAGATTCGCTTGCACCGCTCGCTATCTGAGTGTCATAAGGAATGGTGCCGATCCTTTATCCCGAGTGCGAGAGTCATCCTAAGGAAAGCATCGATGCCTTGGCTTCTCGTCTTACGACCTTGGGGTATTTCTTTTATTTTTTGTGTTCTAGAACAGAAGTATGTTCTGGAAAGAGGTGAATGGGGGAGAAAGGGAGAGACCGGAAAGAAGGAGGTGGTGAAAGATAAAAACGACCAGTTGTTGTTGGAAAATGATGATGTACGAAAGAGGTTCCCCGAGTTTTTTGTCGAGTTGTTGAATGTCGAGGATGACAGAGAGACTGATCTTGGTGCTGTGGGTGGTGGTGCTCGGATGCCAGTTTTTGGAGAAAGACTTGTGGCGGACATTACCAGGGAAGAGGTGCAGAGGGCGGTGGAAGTGATGAAAGCAGGGAAAGCCCCTGGTTTGGAGGGCGTTGCGACCAAGTGCTTGAAAAAGGGTGGAATAACTATTGTCGAATGGTTGGTGAGGCTACTGAGCTTGTGTTTTGTGACGGGCGTGGTACCGATTTAGTGGCGCAGTGCTTGCATTGTTCCGCTGCATAAGGGCAGAGGAAATGAAAATGAATGCTGCAATTTGAGAGGTATCAGTCTGTTATGTGTGGTTGGTAGGTTGTACGGGTGAGTGCTGATCAAAGGATTAGAGACAGCGCAATTGAAGAGGTACAGTGTGGCTTTAGGAGTGGTAGAGGGTGTGCCGATCCGATTTCTGCAGTGAGAAAGGTCTGTGAGAAGTACCTTGCAATGATGAAGGATGTGTTCTGGGCCTTCATGGATCTAGAAAAGGCATACAACAAGATTGACAGGGAAGCGCTGTGGAGGGTGTTGCGTTATGATGGAGTGGGCGGATACCTGTTGAAAGCGGTGCAGATTTTATGTCGGCAGCCGAGCATGTGTCAGAGAGGGAAGTGAGGCGAGTGATTGGTTCACAGTGAAAGTGGGACTGAGACAAGGCTGCGTGATGTCTGCATGGCTGTTCAATCTCTATATAGATGGAGTGGTCAGGGAGGTAAACGCGAGTGTGCTTGGGCGTGGCTTGGATTTGATTTGATTTGGGCCTCATTTCCACCAGAGCTTCAACGTGAGTCATAATAGGCTTCCCCGTAGGGCTCTATGATCATTGATTCCAATAGGCTCGCACGCCTAGGTGTGCGAGTAAAAAACAAAACAACGCTTTTAACGTTGGAAAGGAAGTGAAAATTTTAGCAATGTCAGACGCACGCTGGTGCGCAAAAGAAAAAACGCTTACTCGTAACGGACCTCCGCTTCAAATCTTTTTGAACTTAAAGAGTATGTATACGCACCCTAGTGCGTACAGGTAGCATCGTCAAGATTAGTACAAGGTCAGTGGCTACAGCTGCAAATTCAGCTCCGACAGCAACGCAACACAATAGTTACAGCTACGCGGTTCAGTTGTTTAAATACAATTTATTCATTTAGGTAAGATAAAGACTCAGATGAACCGAAACGAATCCTCGCCTCCAACCCCTCCGAGCTCTGGTGGAAATGAGGCCTAAATCAATCAATCAATCCAACCCCTCAGAACCTCATGTATATGTCCATACGCCAGTGCGCACAGATAGTATCGTCGAAATTGGTGCAAGGTTCACGGCTACTCTGACTAAGTCAGCTCCGACAGCAACCCAACACAAGGTTTCCAGCTACGCGGTCTATTTGATTTCAAGTACAATTTATTTAGTCAGGCAAGATAAAGACTCAGACAAAACGAATCCCCCCTCCAACCACTCAGAACTCCAAGAATTGGTACAAGGTCCATGGCTTCACGGATTAGATTGACTCCAACCGCAACGCGTCACAAGGTTTTATAGCTGCGCAATCCGGGTAAACCCCAGAAACTGCGTACGGTCCGTGCACGCGCAGCGAGCACAGACTGAAGAAAAAATACCCACTCACAAAATTACCAACATGAACTCCCGCACCAATACTCCAGCGATATAATAGTGTGGATCGTAAAAAAGAAAGTGAGAGCAGGTTCGTCATGGGCAGAAAACTGCTCAGATTATTGATTTCGCACTGATTGTTCAAGGAGATAGGGCTTGAGGGGGGGGCATTGGTCCCTTGGGTCGCAAAAGAGCCCGATGAATCCCGGAGGGTGACCCATGTCCTCCGGGTCTTCCCGAGTCCCCCGAGACCGCTCGCCTCAGCTCATCTCGGTTTGTCTCGAATCATTTCGGCCAGTTTCGGCTTGTCGCGACTAACTCGACTCGCCTCAACATGTTTCGACTGATCTCGACCAGCCTCGACGCGACCCTCGCCCCCTGCGCCAGCAATCCGCGGACTGTAGTGGTCAATTGTTCTACTCATGCATCTCACAAACATTTTTCTGTGTATGGGTTTTACAGCGCTGGGAGGGGGGAGCAGAGGTTCCAGGATTCAGAGGGGCTTCTAAAGGGTCCCACGGTTTCTCAGAAGAGTCCTAAAGGGTCTCAAGGGTGTCCCAAGGGGCCCCAGAAAGGTCCAAGTGGACCCTCCCAAATCCACCTGGTCTCCCAAGTCCCCCGGGTTCCCGAA
>SDVV010040015.1:0-10574 GCA_016164225.1 Gammarus roeselii | reverse complement strand
CTCATTTACAGGATAACGCGCATCATTCAACGTGCCCTCATTTACAGGATAACGCGCATCATGCAACGTGCCCTCATTTACAGGATAACGCGCATCATTCAACGTGCCCTCATTTACAGGATAACGCGCATCATGCAACGTGCCCTCATTTACAGGATAACGCGCATCATGCAACGTGCCCTCATTTACAGGATAACGCGCATCATGCAACGTGCCCTCATTTACAGGATAACGCGCATCATGCAACGTGCCCTCATTTACAGGATAACGCGCATCATGCAACGTGCCCTCATTTTTGCTGCACTGACAAATTCCAACTTTTGTCCAGGCAGAGGCGCTGAGGCACGTCGGGTGTCGCCTTGCGCGAGGTCGCCTCAGCAATCTTGCCCCACACTCTGATACGAGCTGCCTGCCATCAGAGCCTTGCCCCATACTCTGATACGAGCTGCCTGCCTTCAAAGCCTTGCCCCACACTCTGATACGAGCTGCCTGCCTTCAGAGCCTTGCCCCACACTCTGATACGAGCTGCCTGCCTTCAGAGCCTTGCCTCATACTCTGATACGAGCTGCCTGCCTTCAGAGCCTTGCCCCATACTCTGATACGAGCTGCCTGCCTTCAGAGCCTTGCCCCATACTCTGATACGAGCTGCCTGCCTTCAGAGCCTTGCCCCATACTCTAATACGAGCTGCCTGCCTTCAGAGCCTTGCCCCATACTCTGATACGAGCTGCCTGCCTTCAGAGCCTTATCCATACTCTGATACGAGCTGCCTGCCTTCAGAGCCTTGCCCCATACTCTGATACGAGCTGCCTGCCTTCAGAGCCTTGCCCCATACTCTGATACGAGCTGCCTGCCTTCAGAGCCTTGCCCCGTTCTCTGATACGAGCTGCCTGCCTTCAGAGCCACGAAATGTCGATGAAGCGTTCCTGGCAAGCATCTCTCTTCTCTTAATTACATTTGACGACCTTGCATACCGTTTGTCCATTGGCGTTTAAATGCTCCTCATCGCTGCATTTGCGTCGTGCCGCTTCAATGGACTCTACATCACAAATACAAAGCAAGAATTGGAAAACCGAATAACAATTCTACCTATCGACACCAAACACTTCCGTGTAAACCTGTGTTGAACGGGAAAAAATCTACGAACAGAGTGTCACTAATTGAAAGTATCAACGAGATACTAAATCGTCACATGTGCCTCGGACTTATGGTGTGTAAATCACATGTCATTCCCCACCCCAAATGTTCTAAAAAAAATGAATGACCTTTAAGCTGCTCATTCATGCCTCTGAAAGGCGGTTGCCTGTCTTTGTATCTCAGGCCTTTGTACATGTCTGATCTATGTATGTCTCTCAAAATCTTGCTTCATTATCTGACCCTGATAATGTCTGTTTGGCTGCATAGAGGATAGAAAACCATCGCATCTGCCTGGTAGTCCAGAGGGCATGTGGTTCTAACAAATTTTGATGCCTCCTATACGTGAATAGGTTTTCCGATCACGTGTTTGTGAGGAGACCTTGGAATTTTCTCCAAACCCATTGATTATTAGGCGTGTTTAAACCAATTCAATGACACAGATCATCACATACACTTCTGTTTATTTTCTATGTTCATAGAATTTTAGTGAGATTCAAACCCTGAAAAATAACAGAAAGTCAAGACATTCAATTATTTCTACTAACCCGGTCCGCATGCAAAACCCTCTTAATTTCCGAGTACCAACTCTTCAAATAGGAGATGGTACACCAGTCAGCTCATAGTTTCATCTTCTTCCTTTATGTTTGAAGGTTCTCCCTTTCCAGTGCATCAAAGATAATGGATAACGTCTTTGGCTCCAGTCTCTTACTCGACAGATAGGGAGAGTTTCGTCAGTCGTGTCAGATCCTCCCTTCTGACGCCACCACCCATCCTTAAGGGGCGTCCGAGATGCATAATCCTTCAGATGGCGGCTGCTGTTACTCCAGACTGGCAGTTGGTGAACGTCATTTTCCTCAGTATTGTTTGTTTTATCTAGACTACGAAACAATTCTTGATCTCCTGCAGTCGCTGGCTCAGTCTCTGTGACTTCTTCTCGCTTGCACCTGTTGAACGGAGGACTACACATCTTTCCTCCCTATATCCTCCAACCACAATACAGCGAACTATTTTGTTGTTTGTGAAACTAGAGATAAGATATGGTCCTCATTCAAATAGAAACTATACTGCATCAGTGCCAGCGTGCACTTGAATACTCCTCGACCGAAGGTGCCGACTGAGTGACGCCATCTTACGCGCACCTAAAGTGAGTTAGGTCAAATAATGTCGAATAAATTCGAAGACGCTATAAACTACGTAAACGACTCGATAGTCCTTCATTCCTGTCATTGCTTGGGGCATCGTCAGTTGTAATGGATCCTGTTGCCAGGTGGCAGCATCATCTGCCTTATTAATTCGAAGAAAATATTTACCCGGCAAATTTCTATAACCATAAAACAATGTATTATTTTCTTGTTCGGCCACACTACCTTCGCTATCAAATGCGTCGAAAAACAATTGGTGTTAGCTTACGTTTGGAGCTTTTTAAACGTTTGCATATCTTCCATGCGATGTCTTTGATGAGACCGCTATTATTAAATACACCCTCAATTTTCACAAGTGAATACCACATCAAAGACGGCCATCCATAATGACCTTCAGAAGGGCCAAATTTTGCTTAAACTTGCATCACCCAGAGGGCGCTTCGAATTGGATCAATCCGAACTCTGCCCCGGACGTCTTGACGTAGTTTGTGGTCTCTGGTCCATCCTGCATCATTGATTCAATTGTTCAAACATACATGCAGGACTTCTGTACCCAGTTACCGTACCATCGGCATCCTAGAGAAATCCCGCAGCCATGCTTGGTCATGGAAGGCTCATTTCCCATTGCATTCATCGAAGGAATGGAGGGTTTGAGCGCGTATCATGAGCACCGTTGAAGCAGCTCCTCGGTGACAATACGAGTAATTCAAGTTAAACCAAACTCTACTACAATCACGAAATAAACTATTCCGCAAGACTGTCCAAATCCAAACTACGAATTGGAACAGAAAATGTCAAATGACTCGACCACGATGATACCTTCGGTTAAAAATATATGTTCTTCTGACCGAAGGGACCCCCAACATCACGAACAGTTCATGGACACACGAATAGACGTACGAACATGCTTATATAGTATAGTGTATAGTGTAGTATAGTGTATTATAATGCAGACTGGCAGTACTCGTGACAATTCCACTCTTATGAGTAGTGTATTAAAACATATACATGATGTCTGTATTTGTTAATGATTACAACAATTGGATAATTTTGTTTCATAACAAAGTGGTGCTAATAAGAGGTCGGGGACCAATGTAAACCACCTGCATATCTATCCCTAAGATGAGTGGTCTGTTAATAAGGAATTCCCATCATATCCATCAAGCAATCCGTGAACACGTTAATGACTGAACCCCTACTTCAATCACAATCCCGTCAAATAACTCTCTACACGCCTTCTGCATGTTTCTACCTAAAAGATACACGCGTGCCTGCATCCCGTGTATCTCTCGAATCCGTATATGTGTTTCCGACCGCTGGATTGGTCTTTAACCCTTTTGTTAATCCGGCCCGTGCATACGTCACTCTAACTTTGCATTTCTCCCTAGTCTGTGACGTTGTTAGAGAACCCTAAAATGGGCCTGGAAACGCAACCAAATGTCTCACAAATTTAAGGTGTCTCATATCACTCATGCTAATGAGAAACTTCTATCATTTCCTTCAGAATCATGGATGTGTTGAAACAATCCTATCCATCGCATTTTGTCCATCAAACTCTTTGCTTTTTGTCCACAATCCCCCCATCATATCACCCCATCATCGTGCAAAACTTTGTCTCCGCAAATAAACGCCGAAAATCGTTAGACCTTGTCTTATCTATTTGTTCGTTTCCAATGCTTTGAGATGGATTGAGTTCGAAAAGGTTTTTCAATTGAAAAAGGTATTAAAACATGATTTGGTCTTGACGAGGCTGCGTTTGTTTTGTTATGTATCGTATTTAGGAGGCCTCTTTTCGACGAGGCTGTGTTTGTTTCGTTATGTATTGTATTCAGGAGGCCTCTTTTTGACGAGGCTGCGTTTGTTTTGTTATGTATTGTATTCAGGAGGCCTCTTTTTGACGAGGCTGCGTTTGTTTTGTTATGTATTGTATTCAGGAGGCCTCTTTTTGACGAGGCTG
The DNA here is from genome assembly GCA_016164225.1 of Gammarus roeselii. Classification (NCBI taxonomy): domain Eukaryota; kingdom Metazoa; phylum Arthropoda; class Malacostraca; order Amphipoda; family Gammaridae; genus Gammarus; species Gammarus roeselii. The sequence continues at coordinate 6,340 of SDVV010040015.1, read as the reverse complement.
CGTTTGTTTTGTTATGTATTGTATTCAGGAGGCCTCTTTTTGACGAGGCTGCGTTTGTTTTGTTATGTATTGTATTCAGGAGGCCTCTTTTTGACGAGGCTGCGTTTGTTTTGTTATGTATTGTATTCAGGAGGCCTCTTTTTGACGAGGCTGCGTTTGTTTTGTTATGTATTGTATTCAGGAGGCCTCTTTTTGACGAGGCTGCGTTTGTTTTGTTATGTATTGTATTCAGGAGGCCTCTTTTTGACGAGGCTGCGTTTGTTTTGTTATGTATTGTATTCAGGAGGCCTCTTTTTGACGAGGTTGCGTTTATTTTGTTATGTATTGTATTCAGGAGGCCTCTTTTTGACGAGGCTGCGTTTGTTTTGTTATGTATTGTATTCAGGAGCCCTCTTTTTGACTCGAACCCCTCGACGAAACAAATGAATTTCGTTGCAAATTTCAATCTTTCAAATTGTACACGAGTCCTTTGTTTGGTGGCCCAATAGTTTGGTGGGCATAAAAGCCTCTGCTAAATCAAACGAATCAATAGTATTAAATCAACCCAGACTCGTCGAATACCTCGATGATGTTCAGTACCGAGATGCCTTTTAGATGAAACATCGCTTGACAAGGGCACCAGCTTCTGTTTCTTTGTCCACGGGGCCAGCTGGTGCATGAACCATCGCTTGACAAGGGCACAAGCTTCTGTTTCTTTGTCCCCGTGGCCAGCTGGTGCATGAACCATCGCTTGACAAGGGCACAAGCTTCTGTTTCTTTGTCCCCGTGGCCAGCTAATGCATGAACCATTGCTTGACAAGGGCACCAGCTTCTGTTTCTTTGTCCACGTGACCAGCTGGTGCATGAACCATCGCTTGACAAGGGCACAAGCTTCTGTTTCTTTGTCCACGGGGCCAGCTGGTGCAGGAACCATCGCTTGACAAGGGCACCAGCTTCTGTTTCTTTGTCCAAGTGGCCAGCTGGTGCATGAACCATCGCTTGACAAGGGCACAAGCTTCTGTTTCTCTGTCCACGTGGCCAGCTGGTGCATGAACCATCGCTTGACAAGGGCACCAGCTTCTGTTTCTTTGTCCCCGTGGCCAGCTGGTGCATAAACCATCGCTTGACAAGGGCACCAGCTTCTGTTTCTCTGTCCACGTAGCCAGCTGGTGCATGAACCATCGCTTGACAAGGGCACCAGCTTCTGTTTCTCTGTCCACGTGGCCAGCTGGTGCATGCTCTGGCCTACGTTATCCCAGCAATATGGCGAGTACGGAACTATTGTTGGCCTCCACGTTCAGCAGCTGCAGGCTGTACGACGTCATCTCGAACACGGCTACTGTGCGCATTGCAGGCCCTAAACCAAATGTCCTCTTCAAAGCCGCGTAACTCTCAATCCACCGCATCCTTCAATTGAGGATTAGCGAATGGAGAATTCTTTAGACTCTGTAACTCTCAATCCTCCGCATCCTTCATTGGCTACTTCCTGTTCTTTTCATTCAGAGAATTGCGTTGGATGCGCACCATCTTGTGAACCTCAATACTCCCAGGGGCAGCTGGCACTCGCTTTGCCTCACTCCCAGCAACAGCGATTCCAGTCAGTGTGACGTCACCACGAACCCACAGAGATACAAGTTTGAAATGTTAAGTTTTTTTCCGAGGGTGCGAGCTTCTACACCCCAAGGGCAGCTGGTGTATGCTCATTCGTGCGTCAAGCTCAGCTGTTCCACGACTATCGAAGTAATTATATACCCCCAGGAGCAGCAGCAGATCCAGGCCGAGTGACATCATCTCAAACGCACCTATAGTCAATCAATCTTATTCGTTTCATTCATCATACACTTATATACACCAGTGGCAGCACCGGCTGCCTTATTGAAGCAAATCTTTACCTCGTAGACTTCAATGAAATCATGATACAATGCATCTTTTTGTTGTTTAACAAATCAATCTTGTATCTATTCCCCAAGATTGATTTTCTGGAGCCCTGTTGAAGGTGGCATATCCATCTTGGTGGCAACTTTGGGGGTAACTTTTGTGTTACCCTCTCATTTTTAGGAGGTCAGTTCCCGTTGAGGGTCTCTTTGTCGGGGATTAGGGTGGAACCACGTCGAGAGTGATCCCTCATCCCCTCCGCCAATCAACAAACGTAAACCGAACGCTCATCAATTAGCGGGAACATAAAATTTCTAGAAAAATGCCCCTAAACATGAGTTATTGACCGTCGAAGGGCACTAATCAATAAGAGGGTCCTTCGCTCAACGCGCTGCACTAATGGGAGACCCGCCTTCTCCCCATCTCTTAGCTTCTAACAATTTGTACCCAAACAATATTTATGAACCTAATTTATGCTCTTCCGCTGGCATCCCAAACTTCCCGCCGACAAAAGTATGAGCACATGTTTGTGATGCGTGCTCTGGTGTGTCTGTGTGTCCATAGTGATTGTGTTATTGTATTATAAAGCTGACCTGACATTGTTTCTCAAGTGTCAACATGCCCAATTTTCGCTTTGATAAAGATATGTGTACTGTATCAATTAGTATTACCTAACCAACTACACTTCTTAGGTTTTTCCTATTTTTTTTACTTGACCGATCACTTATTTTTTTGGATATGCCTGAACAAATTTTGCTCTGTCCCCTACACATAAAAATATGTGTACCGCATCAATTAGTATTACTTAGCCAACTAAACTTCTTAATTTTTTCCACTCTGGTTTTTTACTTAACCGATCACTTTATTTTTTTGATATGCCTGAACAAATTTTCCGGCCTTGTAGCCGGGGCGCTAGAATCTTGCTACCGTATCCACCGCGTGTCGTTGAAGGCGACTAAGAGGGCGCCTCTTAGCCGGGAGTAAAATCATGCTACCGTATCCCCTGCGTGTCGTAAAAGCGACTAAAAGGGGCGGGGCGAAGGGGCTAGGAATCCTTTCCACTGTAAAACCCTTTGTCAAAGACGGCGATACGAGCGGGGGGAGGAGAGGCACACGCCTCTCCGAGCCCTATTGTTAGGGTCGCTGAATGTGCGTGACTGTTGTACGAATGATGTAAAGAGGAGGGAGATCGTTGGGATACATGATGTGTTGGCATTGAGTGAGACGGAATTGAAAGGTAAGGTGTGGTAAGTGGAAGAAAGTCTGGTGTAGAGGAAGGTTGGGCGCGAGAAGGCGTGGTTTTGACATTAAGTGATTAGTTGGCTAGGAGCGTTACCGAGTGAAAAGAGGTGTCCTCAAGATTGATGTGGGTGAAAGTTAAGTTAGGCGTAGAAAGATAGGTTTTTGTGTGCATATGGTCCAGAGGAGTGAGGAGGAGAGCGAGCAATTCTGGACTGACCTGAGTGAATGCGGGAGTTGGAGATGCAGTGGTGGAAAATGTGATAGGAAGGTATGCCGTTCCCGGTAGAAATGACAGTAGAGAAAGCCTGATAGGCCTGTGTATGGAGCAGGAGTTGTTGGTTGGGAACAGTTTGTTCAAGAAGCGAGATATCCACAAGTACACGTGGGTAAGGATGGCCCGTGATGCAGTAGTGGAGAGAGTGCTGATGGATTTTGTGCTGATATCGAGGAGAGTGGTGGGGAGGCTGTTGGATGTGCAGGTGTTGAGAGGGGAGGCTGGTGGAGTGTCTGACCATCTGCTTGTGGAAGCTAGATTAAGAGTGGAGCAGAGGTGGAAGGGCAACAGAAGAGTGGGAGGAGGAAGAGAGGTAGTGGAAGTGAGTGAGCTGAACGTGAGAAGCAGAGCTGAGGAGTTCCAACAGGCTTTGAGAGAAGAATATGACAACGTGAGAGGACAGGACCAGAGAGATGTGGAGGAAGAATGGAAGACGTTAAGAGAAGCGTTGCTGAGATGTGCGAAGAATGTGTGTGGTGCGCGCCGTGTAGGCGGGTGGAGAAGGAAAGGTTGCGAGTGGTGGGACGAGGAGGTCAAACTTGCGGTGGCACGGAAAAGAGGAGCGTTTGACTAGTGGTTGCAGGTGAAGTCAGTGGTGGCATATGAAGGCTATAAAGAGAGGAGAAACGAGGTGAAGCGAGTAATGAGGAGAGCCAAAATGAACGCTGATGCCAGGTGGGGCAGACGGTTGTGCCAGAATTTTTGTTGTTTGAAAGTGGTGATGTACAGAAGAGATGGGCTGAGTATTTTGATGAGTTGTTGAATGTCGAGGATGACAGAAAGGCTGACATTGTTGCTGTGAGTGGTGGTGTTTGGAAGCCAGTTTTGGGAGAGAGACTTTTGGCCGACATTACCAGGGAAGAGGTGCAGGAGGCGGTGGAGGTAATGAAAGCAGGAAAAGCCCCTGGTTTGGATATCGTTGCGACTGAGTGCCTAAAAAAGGTGGAGTAACGATTATCGAATGGTTGGTGAGGTTACTGAACTTGTGTTATGTGGCAGGCGTGGTACCAATCGAGTGGCGCAGTGCCTGCATTGTTCCGCTATTTAAGGGCAAAGGAGATAAAAATTAATGCTGCAACTTGAGAGGTATCAGTCTGTTGTGTGTGGTTGGTAAGTTGTACGGGGGAGTGTTGATCAAAAGGATTAGAGACTGTACGGACTGCGCAATTGGAGAGGAACAGTGTGGTTTTAGGAATGATAGAGGGTGCGCCGATCAGATCTTTACAGTGAAACAGGTATGTGAGAAGTACCTTGCAAAGGAAAATGACGTGTTCTGGGTTTTCATGGATCTGGAGAAGGCATACGACAGGATTGACAGGGAAGCGCTGTGGAGGATATTGCGTTTGTATGGAGTGGGCGGACATTTGTTGAAAGCAGTGCAGAGTTTCTATGTTGGCAGTCAAACATGTGTCAGAGTGGGAAGCGAGATGAGTGATTGGTTCACAGTGAAAGTGGGACTGAGACAAGGCAGCGTAATATTTCCCTGTCTGTTCATGATGTTTATGGATGGATTGGTCAGGGAGGTGAACGCGAGTGTGCTGGGTCGTGGCTTGGTGCTGTTTGAATCGAATGGGCGAAGTTGGCAGCTGAGCCAGTTGTTATTTGCGGATGATACGGCCCTGGTCGCGGATTCTCAGGCGAAAGCTATGTAGGCTAGTGTCCGAGTTTGGTTGAGTGTGTGAGAGGAGGAAGCTTCGAGTGAACGTGGGCTGAAGTAAAGTAATGAGATGCTCGAGGACTGTCGATGCGAACAGATTTAGTGTCCTCCTAAATGGAGAGTTGTTGGAAGAAGTTCAGGGTTTTAAGTAACTGGGCTCCCATGTGGAGAGGACTGAATTAGTGGAAACTGAAGTGAAGTCGCGAGTGAAGGAGGGATGTAAAGTGTTGGGTGCACTGAAGAGCGCAATGAGCTGCAGGACGTTGGGGATGGAAGCAGAGAGGGGGCTGTATGAGGATGTCGTTGTGTCAACTGTGCTGTACGGAGCTGAGACTTGGAGGGTGAGGGCAGAGGAGAGAAGAAGGTTGAATGTTTTCGAGATGAAATGTTTGAGGAGCATGGCTGGAATGTTGCTGAGAGACATGTTCACTGACGAGCTGGTTCGCATTAGAACGGGGATGGCGAAGAAGTTAGAGGACAGAGTGGATTCGCGTGTTCTGAGATGGTTCGGGCACATAGTGAGTATGGATGAAGGGAGATTGGTGAAAAAGGTGTTGAAGTCAGAGGCTTGTGGACGTAGGCCTAGAGGGAGACCAATGTTTGGGTGGATGGATGGTGTGAAGCAGGCGTTAGGAAGGAGAGACGTGAGTATGGAGGTAGCGAGAAAGCGTGCACTGGATAAACGTGAGTGGAGAATATTAGTGAACGGATGAGTTTTGACGCTGCCCTGATGTGCTTTCCCGCCCTTGGCATATCGTTGAGAGACGGGATGGTCGTGGGCGAAGGGGGGCCGGTCATCATGACGCGACAGGGGTGAACCAGTCACGTTGTCGGGCCCTGCTGCCGTCACTGACCTCGAACCGCACTCATGACCCGGAGGGTGTGTTGTGGGGTTCCCGGCCAGACCCTTTGGCGCAAAAGAGCTAAGGTGTGCGAGTGTGAGTGTATGAGAGTGTATGGTGCGCCTTGCCGTCTGTTACCCCCTTTCTGGGGGATTTCAGCCTGGTGCCTGTATCTGTATCTCCTATTGGTCAATCAACTAAAATAAGCCTGATGATGGAGTATGTATTATTCCGAAATATTTCATTATCAGAGATTTAAGGTTGGAAAGGAGCTTGTCAATTTGTACCGATTGACCCTCTCTGATAATTGGCCCTCTCTGATAATTGGCCCCCTCTGATAATTGGCCCTCTCTGATAATTGGCCCTCTCTATGGCTCTCTGATAATTGTGAAAGTTTCTCCAGATGACATGGATAGTAAATATTATAAAATATAAAACTTCCTTGGGAAACTGCCAAAATATGTCTGTAAT
>SDVV010040014.1:0-10574 GCA_016164225.1 Gammarus roeselii | reverse complement strand
GTGTGAGGGTGTGAGGTGCGCCTTGCCGTCGGCCACCCCCCTTTCTGGGGGATGCGGCCTAGTGTCTGTATCTGTATCTGTATATATATATATATATACATATACATATACATATATATATTGAAAATAGTAACGGGGCGTTTGAGGCCCACTCTGTGGGCCTGCGCTTGCAGAGTAGTTTGTAGAGGGATTGAAGTGCATGTGATTGCTTGATTTACTATTGTAGCCAGGCCAGTGCCTGGTCGAACATCGGCAGTGGGCGAGATGAAGTAGGCTTTATACCCACGGGGTAATGATGGTTTGTACAGCCCCAGGTGAGTTTCCTGGCGACGAACTATCATTGGATTATAGGTTTGGGTTAGTTTCAATAGTTCAGTATAGTTAGCACGATATCCTCTAATGTTTCATTTGAAGGACGTAGAGAAATTAAAAGTCTAGGCTCGAGTTGGCAAGGTCTAATTATATATCGCTCTTGTAGACTGTCACTCACGACCTGTCGACCGCGCTCGACGAGTATCGCTGGAGCTTCTCTTTTGGCTACGAGTCAACGAAGGATCATTTCCGTTTGGATCATCCTCGTCCAGGCCGGAGCCAGTGCGCTTAGCGCAGGTAAGCTGCAAGTGAGTTTCTCCGACCTGAGGCGATGATGGGGTAGGGTGGGTATCACTAAATACTGTGTCCGGCACATTTCCCTTAGGATTATAATCTGGAGCGGCTAAGCTAGGCAGAGGTAAAGGGGCATTTGGCGCCCTAATAAAGGCACCAGAATGACATCTGAGCTGAGCAGTAACCTGGCTAGTCTGCACGGTTACCAAGGGGAATCTTGGTTGGGCTTGGAGTAAGGCGGGTTTAAACATTGGAGACCGATCCCGGGTTTTCGTCTCGTGTGGCTGGCGAGGAGCGCGTTGAGGTGGCAGCGTTTCATCATGTGGTGCTGCCTCCAATAAAGGCAAGTCGTTGTCCAGATTCAGACCTGGGACTTCCATTGCACGTCGATCAGCAAGTGATGGACAGGGCGAGGTGGGTGTGAGGGAAGGTATCTCCAACGGAATTTCCGAGTTTCCGGATAGTGCGAATGACTGTCGTTGTGGGCTTCTTCGATTTCGAGGAGGATGAGGGGCATCGTGTTGTAGGTGAGAAGGAACCCTGGTAACAGGTTTTCCCGCAGTCACTGCAGCAAAGCTAGCAAGCGGGCGGGTAAATTTGGCTGTTACTTGTCTCTTGGCTTCGGGGTAGGAAAGGCGTTATCTAGCTTGAACAGCAAGTATCTCTTTTTTGAATCTGTAATAGAAGTATTTGCGTGATGACGCAGGATGGTCACCTGAACAGTTTGCGCATTTAGCAGGTCAAGGGCGGGAAAACACATCAGGGCAACGTTACAACTCGTTCATTCACAACCATTTTCCACTGCCGCCTATCCATTGCACGCTCCCTGGCCACCTCCACACCTAAGTCTACCCTTCCTAACGCCTGCTTCACGTCATCCATCCACCCAAATTTCGGTCTATCTCTAGGCCAACGCCCACTCATCCTTTTCACCCTTCTCCCATCATCCATCTCACTATGTGCCTAAAAAGTCGCGGAACACGTAAATTGACTCTGTTCTCCGACTTCTTCACCATCCCTGTTCTAGTTCGAACAACGTTGTTATCGATGACCAGTGTATTTCAGCGTCATTAGAGCTATGCCCCTCAAACATTTCATCTCGTAAACATTCAACCTTTTCCTCTCACTTCTACTCTAACCTTCTTAGTCTCAGCTCCGTATAGCACAGTTGGGACAACTACCCCCTCATAAAAGCCTGTTCTTGCTTCCATCCACAACGTCCAAACGCTCATTACATTCTTCAGGGCATCTAACACTTTACACCCTCCCTTCACCAGCAACTTCAACTCCGTTTCCAATAGCTCAATCTTCTCCTTGGAGCCCAGATACTCACATTAATGAACATCTTACAATAACTCTCCATTGAGAAAGACACAATTATGCTCGCATCGACATTCCTCAAACATCTCATCACTTTTACTTTTACTATTATCCACGTTAACTCGCGGCTTCTTCCTCTCACACTCTACCAAACTCCGACACCAGCGTACACAACTGCTCGAATCCGTCATCAGTGCCGTACCAGCCGCAAACAGTAACCAACTCAACTGCCAACTCCGCCCGTTCGCTCCCAACAGCCTCGACCCGTTGCACTTGCGTTCAGCTCACTGACCACTACATTCATGTAGAGATTGAACTGTCAGGGTGACATAACGCTGCGTCTTAGTCCCACTTTCACTGTGAACCAAGCACTCGCCTGGCTCCGCACTCGAACACACCATAAGAGCAGCAGGGATAAATTAGCAAAACCTTTTGGGGACAGCAGCCAACATTGATCACGAACCTCACTCCTGACCCAAAATAAGTGTTGTGGGTCCTGGTCAAAATTTTGAGCATTAAAGGGCTAAAATTTGGAGTAGAGATGAATTCATGAGAGGAGTGTGAGGTGCGTCTAGTCGCCGAACACTCCAATTTCGAGGGATTTGGCTTTAGGTCTGTACTGAACAGTGGTGTTGTTGAGAAGAGTCCAAGATAAATTCCGATGCCGAGAAACTATTTGGTTGACCTTGAACTCTGACAAGTTTACAAAGGAAATTTTGATGCTCTGACAAGAATTTTTTGTTAGTCAAGAACGTACGTAGGTGGAAGAGTTTCCAATTTACTATTAACTTAGCTGATAAATTTCCACAATGAATGTTGATGAGAAACTCACATGATAGCTACTTGTCTCACCTGGACGCTCTTGCCATCGTACTTAGTGTGGGAATCACACGATGCAATGTACGAGTCGTAGTACTCCATGAAGGAACACTTCATCACTTGGACGAGCTCTCGAGGAATCTTGTACGCCTCTGCAAACTCTATGGTGTGGATGACGGCAACGCGGAGAGTCTCGTGGCGCACGTAAACGTCATACATCGTCACATAATAGTCGTTGGTGCCGCGACGCTAAAAAGAACAAACGGAATGAGTGAAATGATCAAGTAGACACGTTACACATACTTCCAAGAAGACAGAAAAAGGATGCAGTATGCTATATAAAATTTCGACAGACTAAGAACAAAAATACGCAGCATTCAGAACCAGCAACTTAAATAGCAACGAGATTGATCCGAAATTATAAATGGGTCTAAAGACCATCTGGATAATATATTCGGCAGGTAGCTAAGCAATGTACTGAAAAATGTGTAATCATCAACTCTTTTTCTGATTGGTCTACGTGTAAATCCTTACGAGGGATATCACTTTTTTTGTTCCATTGATTGTTGCTGTGATTCTGTCATTTTGTCTCTGCAAAATATTGTAAAATTGTTATTATTTAAATGATAAATCTTTTATAAGCCATAAAAAAAATATTATTTCGACTAAAGCAACTATTAGTCGAGCAAACACTTACTTTGGCAATGGAGTTCATGCATTTAATTCATAGAACATATACCCAGCAACCAAATGACATATAGTTATTCACTGTTGATATGTTGATAAAAATATAGTAACAGTAGCAAACTTATATTATCAACAGTATATATCCCATCATTTGATGCATGTGCCTATGTTGGTGGCATGCTATGACACATGCGCCCATGATGGAGCTGCAGCTAGGCTCAAATTCGCTTCTTTTTTGTGTGTCATTTACACCGGCGCAAATAGAACTATTCTTGTGTGTAGCTAATAGAGCACATCCCCATGCTCCAGTAGACCATCTTCATTTTGGTAGCTAACTGACTGGAGTTCGACTGTGAAAACATAGTTTGATCACAGTCCTGATAGCAAAGAGAAAATTACAACATCAAAACAAAAATAGCTGGTTAGCTACTGTTCCAAAAGGCATTGATTCGGAATACCACAAGAGGTTATGGTTGTCCGTGTTTTTAGCAGTCACAATCACAAGCCCTACCAGTAATGAAAGCTGCCAATCTGGAATGACAGCGCAAATCAATGGAGTAGCCGGGAGGCTACACATCTCACATTCTCGTATCCTGGTTCATTGCAGAGCGCCTGGTCACAGAAAAGCGATTGGATGGAGAGCAGAACACTCTTGAGGCTGTTGATGGCTGTCCAGGACGGGCCGTCCCAGGTGCTGAGGGAAAAGTCACAGTACAGAAAAAGATTGTGGCTAAGACTATGTGTTTCATTAAACAGCAACACACAACGGTCAGACAGTGAAATGTATAACAGAGATTAGCTAGCTACCATTACGAAATACACAGACAAAACTTATGAATTTTCAAGCCAGGGAAAAGTCTAATAATTAGGTCATGTATTAATTTAGTCCCTTGTATCTATGTTTGTTGTTGTAATGCAATAATAAGTGGATGCCGACGTAGACAATGGCAACAACGGTACCCACTCAAGTATACTTAGGCAGACAGTGGGTCTCAAGGGTACACGCACAAGGATGCCGAGACAGACGCTGTCACAAAGGAACTTCTACAAGGATTTTGAGGCAAACGGTAGGTCTCAAGGGTACGCATACAATGATGCTGAGTCAAACGGTGGTTTACAAGGGCCCGCACATAAGGACGCTGAGACAGACTGTGGCTCACAAGGGTACTAAAACAAGAATGGGTCAGCAGTGGCCCACATGGGCACTTGCACCAGGATGGCGTGAAAACAGTCACTTACCTTTATAGCCTCCTCCAGCAGCCCCACAAACCAATGAGGAGCAACAGAGCTGGGAGAGGCCAGCACAGCCATGTGCGTCAGTTTAATATTGAGAACAGCTATGTAAACCCATGTTTAGGAACTGGAATTCATGCGCACTATTTGCTATCAGATGAAAAAAACGTATGAATGACTTAATTAAAAAAAGCACACCACAGAGCACAGAGGACAACAGAGAAGCGCACAGAAATGCAACACACTCCACATACCCACATCGCAACCCACTCAGCCACCACTCCCAACACAACAACAACTTAAAGACACAGAAACACCCCACCACCCACACGCAGGCACAAAAAAATAAAGGAGGAGATAGAGAGGGAGGACAGGTGCATGAACCACCGGAGACGTAGCAACCGGCAGGCAGATGCCAAGGCCATGAGATCAACACGCGAAAAGACTCCAAGCTAAACAAACTCAAACAGAACTTCCCCTAGAACTCCGCCAGCAACGCCTTACATGTAGCCAGAGAATCAGACTCCATCACGTTGGAAGGCTGTTCCACAACTGAACACATCGTGCTCCAAAGAATCTCCTTTTGATGTCAGTATTACAAGCCGGTATCAAAAGTTTATAGGAATGGCCTTGTGTTTCACTTCAGGAGCTCTGCCAAAAAAGACACCCAAGGTCGGCGCCACCATCCAACCACGGATGACCCTCCAGTATAAAATGTCCAACCTGAGAATCTTCCCCTTAAAGGTGCCCTAGATTTCGTGCCATCAACATTCTGTCAACAATTAATATCAGTGGAATTGGGTCCATTTAATAACATGGCAGACATTTAAAGCGTTGAAACAGTTATATATATTTTTTGGAGCGTATTAGCAATTACCATCTGAAGAAAGCACACAAATGACAAGCATTTTGAAGTTTTGCCATTCTGCTTGTGTGAACACGTTCTAGTACTATTACTACTTAACGCCAACTCTCCAAGCTGGTCAATTTCCATAAAACAGGTGATTGTTGGTATACAATAGTTTGGCATCCTAACAACATATACATTTTTCCCATTTACGTGATAGTTAAAGTACTTGGATCAGCGGTTGCATACCACTATTGAACTGCTATTGAACCACTATTGAACTGCGTCTACGTGGCAAATCAACTGAATTCTTCTTGGAGAAAAATGAGGTTTCTTAGGATATTTTTCAATAATTGTTTTCTACAAAGCACTTTCAGAAAAAGTATCAACAGATTGTTCAACACTAACCTAGCAAAACGAAGTGGTGAAAGTTTCAAAGTTTGGGGCACCTTTAACGAAAATAAGCCAAGCTCCTTCGGTCTGAAAAGTAATCCAACTCAGCCAGCCCATCCGCACTCTTTGTCCATCTCCTCTGCAGAGATCATCCATGAAAGGCCTATTGTGCACCACAAAGAGACACCATAAAGTGAGGACTAGAGCAAAAGGGGGATCTCAGCAGGTTGTTAGCCATTCCTGAAGCCGTTCCCATTTCCTCTCGGACATGATGGTGGAAATTCAGTTTCAAATCCGCCACCACACCCAGGTCTCTGCGGGATTGAACTAACTTCAATGGGATACAGTTCAAATAGTGTGCAACCCACGGATCGTCGTCAGTCTACTCGGCAAACCCAGGAAAAATTTCAACACAACACACTTTTCTGAGTTCAGCCACAAGTTTCAAGGAGCAGCAACCGCGCTGACTGCCCAGATCAGACTACAGACAAGACATATCAGCAACTGCTGCAGACTCCTTCACCCTCTTGCACCAAAGATATGGCTTGTAGTGATCAGCAAATGACTTAAGACAGTACTTCATATGTGATATGATTAACATAGTTTAAGAACAGTAGGTACAGGACCCAGAACTGAACCCTGAGAAACACAACCTAACTATCTCCCTTGACTCACTACAATAACCCTCATAGAATGACCGCCCAAAAATGGAACGAATAGTGTCAAGCAGAACTGCCGGCCCCTCTCTCACCTTGCAAATCAACATATCATGAGAAACAACATCGAATGCCTTTGAGAATCTAGCAGCACAACATCCACAACAAAGCCGTCATCCACCCAGTCCGAAACATCCAAATAAGCCAGAAGCAGTTGATCCCCAGTAGACCGAAATCGCCGGAATATGGATTGATGCAGGGAAAGAATCTCACTGTCATCAAGAAACTTGACCAGAATTGAAACGATAATCTTTTCAAAGATCTTGAAGCACACAGAGATCAGACTGGCATGACGATAGTTCAGAGGATCATATCCTGACTCGTCCTTTAACAGGGAGATAACAATTGACTCCAGCCACAAGACTGGAAGGACACCACACAGTAATGACCTCTGAAACAGTATTAGATTAGATTCGAGAGACGAGGCTTTTTAGCGCGCTGGAGTCATCGTACTTCTGCGCCAAATGTCAAACCATCAAACAGTGCTGCATCAAGTTAGTCTTTGTTTTTTTTGTTCTTTTTCAATGTTCGAGTAAAGGTTTACTACTGCGCAAAGTCAAAAGTCCTTTGCGCGGCGAACGTCTATGGTATGAACGGGTGCCACAGGAGGTACAGGAACTCCTAAGGTGCTAAGGCCATATGGTCCCAGCACTCCCCGGATGTTCGCTAAGGAGGAATAACACACTACCTACCCTGCTTCAGAGCCCCAAGGATCCGCAGTAGTCCTTATGGTGCGGGCTACGCGCTCTAACACCTGCTGAGGGGGAAGATGAAGAAGAGACAGGAAACGGGGATCCCATGCATGAGATCTACACTAGGTGTAGGGAATTTCACGCATGAGAACAGCACGACTGGAAAGAAAAAGAAGGAATAGTCGTAGAAAAAGGTTGCATGAAAGAAACAGCGCAACTTAGCTGTTATTTGTCACCCGAAAGGAGAATAGTTAGAACCGGTATGTGAATGTTTGAGTGTGTGTGTCTGCGTGTGTGTGTGCATGTGTATCTGTGTTTTTGTGGGCAGCGACTATTAGGAGAGTTGTTAAGAAAGAATCTGAGAGAATTTTAAGGAAATTTGAACTAAACATAAGATGCAAATGAGTTAAATAAAAAGTCAAGCAAATGAGGATAGGATAGAAAAGGAGAGATAGTAAAGGGTGAAGAAGAGGGGAGTCTGAAGGGAGATAAGGGTGTTCACCCCCCTCGGTTGGGCCGTGACTCCATGCGGCCAGTGAACATAACAGATGCCTAGGAGTGGGAAACAGTATTAACAAAGGCCTAGCCAGTGCACCCGCGCAACTTTTCAGAAGCTTAGGATGTAAGCTATGGGGACTCACTACCGAGGAAACATCTAGAGCAAATAACACGCCAAGCACCTGAGCATCATTGACAACTGGATTAGGCCTCTGTCATTAAAGACCTGACTGGGACCTGGATTAGGAGGAGCCTTGCTAACAAAAACTGATGCAAATGCATCAACTAAAGCTTCTACATACTCACCACTAGCAACATGGAGAGGACCAACAGATAAATGACAAGTCTTCTTATTGCGGATGCATGAATGAAAGAGCTTCAGATACTCACAAAATCTCTCCACGAGATATTCTGAGCACAACTCCGGATGGCAAAGTTTCGATATTAGTAGTTCACAGTGTTAAATACACCCAATGCCAGCACCAAACGAGGATCCCTTCTACCAATGTAAGCTCTCACACACTTGTTTGAAGTCCTGCTAGGCAAGAGATCTCCCCTGAACAGACCACGGCACAGATTAGGCCCCATTGCAAATTGAAACGTGCAGATCAACCAGCCTCATCAGAATGGACACCAGGTGCAAAAAACAATTGATGACTGACAGGTACATACATAAATTCTAGCTGCAAATCAATATCAAACAGGGACTCTGATATGACATCATAGTTTCCCGAATGCCAAAAGAATCCTATTCTGTAAATAGATCAACATCCCGTTCAAGGTCCACATGGAAAAGATAGTCGCACCCAATAGGAGAGTGCATACAACGCAGAAACTGGGAGAGCACCTCAACACTGCCCACCCTATCAAACTGGGGTGTAAGGAAGATGTGCAAAATGGAACCACCTGCAAGAAAAGTGCTCTCAGTCACCCACTGAGTCAGACCAACAGAGATAAACAGTCCCAAAGACATCCACTGGGCGTACATATGCATTTAAAACATTCTCACAAGGCCAAAGCAAGGAGGGCAGGTTAAAGTCACCAAAACCACCACCTCGCGGTCAGTACAAGATGTCATACATATAAATTTGCAGGTCTAAACAGATGGTAATTCACATGGTACTCACACAAGGATTCTGAGCCAGATGGTGGATTTTAAGAGCACTCACACAAAGATGCTGAGATACACAGGAGCTGAAAAAGGCATTCACAGAAGGATTCTGGGGCAGACATTGCCATTCTTGTACACATAGAATCACACCTATGACCAAACTGTTTGATGAGGCACTAACCCAAGTATGCTGAGACAGACAGTGCCATCCTCGTACATATTGGGGTTGAAGCGCACTTGGTGGCCAAACTTGTAGCAGGACATGGCACACACTCGAGGGGGTTGAAATGGGTACTGTGGGCCAAACCTGAGCATAGAAAATACTTATCAGCATAGAAACAATAACATTACAGTAGGTATAAGGTAGTACAATAGCCAACAACAGCTATAAAGCTAGGTCCATTTAAGAACATTATTCAATTGCAATCATCAGGAAACAACATTCTTAGCAACAGCAACAAACAGGTTATAAATCATTTCGAACAGATAAACTAAATTGAGAATGACAAGTTTGAATTTATTTCACTTTTCATAACATAGTAGGAATTGGTAGTTGACCCTAAAACAGTACGACACTCACAAATGCTAGTAACACAACTTTTGTTGTGCTGGATGGCATAGTGACTAGAGTACTGGACTCGTATGCCTGCGATGAAAGATCGAATCTTGGCAAGGACTGAAGTTTTTCCGATGATGAATTCACTGTTCATTAACATAAGTCTCCCAATGTTATTGTTGGTATGTTCTCTCTAACATCTTGAGCACGGTTATTGTGCTATTACAGTGATAAACAGAGTTACAAGGAGTTACAAGGAACTAGAGATTCAAAGAGGCAATCTCTGCCCATCCTTCAATTTGCATTGAAGTGAACCTCCTGGAGTGCCCCCAGGAGGGACTCCCATGTGCAACTCTCTCTTCAGACACACAGCCCCGAAAAGGCTTTATGTGTGCTGCAGAGCATCCCCATGGTTCTGTAACCATCATGGGACCTCACCTCTCCCCCCTACCCTGATGTTGAACGGGTGGGGAGCAGTGTAGCGGGAGGCCTTTATATAGGCTGTCCCTACCCAACCAGAGACCGGTGTTGTTAGGGCAGGGCTCTCTTCTGCCGCACTGCACTGGCGCTTAGTTCACTGATCGTGGGGCGATACAGCTTAGCCTCTCTCACCACGGGCAGGTGGCCAGTTTCTCTCAGGGTCGGCATATTGCTTGACCCGTTCTATTCGAAGTGTTGTGTTGGGCAGGTGAGGTAGCTCTGGATGCTGACTGTTCTTTTTTGGGGTAGCACAGGGGGTTCCCTGTTTTGACCCCCGTGCGGTGCACGGGGGTTTCTTTTCCCTCCGTCATTGGCTTCCGGGGCTTTACCATCTCCGCAGACGGGTTTGAGATGCCAGTGGGGCGTTGGGGGCTGCTATTAGTGCAGATCCCGCCAGCTGCCACCCCGCCCCTTTGGCTCTCCAATCTGTCCTAAAAAGCCTTGCTACTATCACTAATAGTCGAGTTCAGGGAGGATCCTGTCTAGCCTACGCTTGAAAGCCTCCACTGATTCGCTCACAGTCACTGCCGGCGGAAGTCTATTCCAGACATTGATGATTTTGTATGTCATCAGGTCACCGCAGGGTCGGGTGTTGAATCTCTTTGGTTGGAGTTTC
>SDVV010040013.1:0-10574 GCA_016164225.1 Gammarus roeselii | reverse complement strand
CGGGGTCACGACCCAACCGGGGGGGGGGGGGGGACACCATATTTCCTTTCAGATCCTTCAATTCTTCACCCTTCTATCTCTCCTTCTCTACCCTATCCTGGATACACTTTAACCTTGTTTAATCCATTTAGCTCGTTTGTTCTGTTGAAACTCCTTCAACGTATCTCTCCACTCATCTTGACAAATCTCCCCCATAGTTATTATTATAATATTCTTTCTCTCTCTCTTTTTTTTTCTCCATTTCTTTCATATTTCTACTGGAAGCTAATTTCATCTTATATATCTCGTTTCTTTGATCTTATTTGCTTCCATTTATGTTATTATTTACTTTGCTTTATGTTTGTTAAATATAATTTCTTGGATATACTCGCGTCAACCATCTAGGTGGCCAAAATTATAAAAAAAAGTACAGATTGTGGAATGCAAAAAAAAAACATTGTGGGATGCAAAATAAAGTACAGAATGTAGGATGCACTCCAAGGCCCTCACGCGGCGACCGGTTTCGGTCCCCTGGACCAATGCTGCTTGCGGTGCGTGGGCCGCATTGTATTTTTTAGCGTGTCACTCCCCGCTATTTCGGGTCCCGCTGTGACCCACATGTCCCCGCATGTGGCTTAGCTGAAAGGTCGGATGGTGCTGTCTGATGGCTGAAGGGACAGGGGTGCAGAGCCAGTTCACTCCCTACCCAACACCACTTTGGCTTCACGACTGTCGATTGAGACGGTAACCTCTCCGTGGGCGACGAGAGATAGGATTATCATGTCATGAACTTGACAAGGAGCCCAAGCCTACGAGAACAAGTCTAGGTAGCCTCTCAGGGCGCTGAGCCCTACTTATGATGACTTACTCTTGATCGTATCGCTAACTGACAGAGCCACCTGGTAGGTTACAGAGTTTTCTGAACCGCATTACCACAGTCTCCCTGGTGGGGAGGGCATGTCGGGAGGCCGAATCTGGTTGTGTTGAAACGATGTACGTTTTTGACACAACGAAAGACTCCGCGTTAGCACCAGAACCCGGTGCCACACATAAACAAAGTCCTCTCCCCCCAGGCTGCTTGTGGGAGAGACACGAGAACAACAGTAGCCCCCCTCATCTGTATCTGTGAAGTGGACCTAGAGAATAGATCGGAGGACAAATTTGAAAGCGTGGTGGCCGCCACTCCCGGACGAAGGCCCGGGAAAAGCCGTCGGAACCGCCAACGACTTCATGAACGATATGCTGAAAACCAAAAAGTACTTGAAGATCTCTTTCAGAGAAATACTATTCAAAGGTTTTCGTAGCCAAAGCAGTCTCGGGAAAGAACCTGGCCGAGACGAACACAATCCGGGGTAATCGACAACTTCGCGCCGCGCTGAGGGGCCATCCAAAGCGCATCACGGAGCTAAAGAATGGCTCCTTTTTGGTCGAGGTGAGAGACGAGGAGCTGAGCAGGAACATCCAAAACCTGAAAATGCTGAATAAGTACCTAGGACAGTTGATGAGCATCACACTCTCAACACGATACAGGGGACCATCTATTATAAAAACAGACCAAGCCACTCCGATGACGATATTCTTACTGAACTCGCGGATCAGCAAGTCACCAGAATATACAGGGTGAAGCGACGGCGAAACGGAATTGAGGAGTGCACTGGTGTCTACATCCTCACCTTCAAACTCTGCTCTCTTTCTCCCGATGTTCACATCGGTTGGACACAGTACTCGCTCCGAGAATACATTCTTAACTCCAGACGCTGCTACAACTGCCAAAAGTTTGGCCATAGAAGTGATGCCTGCCGATTGAAGAAAAAAAAAAGTACATGCTTCCTCTGCGGCGAGGACGCACATCGCCGCAATTGTGACCGACCTGCTAAATGCGCAAGCTGTTCAGAGGACCATCCTGCGTCATCACGCAACTTCCTCTATTACTGACTCGATAAGGAGATACTCGATGTTCAAGCTGGAGAACGCCTTTCTTACCCCGAAGATAAGAGACAAGTAACCCCTAAATTTATCCGCCCGCTTACTAGCTTTGCTGCAGTGACAGCGGGGATACCTATAACCAGGGTTCCTCCTAACCTTCAACATGAAGCCCTTGCCCCTCCTCGAGATCGGGAAAGCCCGCGATGACAGTCCTTCGCACTATCTGGTAACTCGGAAATTCCAACGGAGATACCTCCCCTCACTCCCACCTTGCCCAGTTCATCACTTGCTGATCGACGCGCAATGGGAGTCCCAGACCTAAATCTGGACGATGACCTGCCTTTGTTGGAGGCAGCACCACATGAAGAAACGCTGCCACCTCAGCGCGTCCCCCCACCAGCCACACAAGATAAAAGCCCGTGAACTGTCACTGACGACCAAACCCACTTGACTTCAAGCCCAACCTAGATTCCCTTTGGCAGCTATGCAGGCCAGCCAGGTTACTTCCCAACCCTAATGTCTCTCTGTTGCCGTTATTAGGGTACCTAACCCCCCTCTGACTCTACCTCGCTTAGCCGCTCCGGATTATAATCTTAAGGGGAGTGCGACGAACTCCCTATTGAGTGATAATCACCCCACCCAATCATCGTCCCAAACCGGAGAAACTCGCTTGCCGCTGACCAGCGCTAAGCGCACAGGCTTTGACCTAAACGATGATGATCCAAACAGAAATGACCCGTCGTTGACTCGGAGCCTCAAAAGAAGCTCCAGCAACACGCGTCGCGCGTATTGCTGGAGTCCGTATGATTGAAATTGAGTAACTTGGTCAACCCAAGCCTAAACCATAAATCTCTCTAACCTAAATAATGATGTCTGATACCCTCGTCCTTCAATGGAACAGTTGAGGATATCGTGCTAACTATGCTGAACTATTGAAACTAACTGAAACATATAGTCCAATGGTAGTTTGCCTCCAGGAAACTCTCCTGGGGCTGAAAAAAACATCCTTTGCCTAGTGGGTATAAAGCCCACTTCATCTCGCACACTGCCGATGCTCGACCGGGCACTGGCCTGACTGTAATAGTCAATCAAGGAATCACGTGCACTCCAATCCCTCTACAAGCCACTCTGCAAGCTCAGTCCCACAGAGTGGACCTCAAACGCCCCGTTACAATTTGTAACCTAAATATTTCTAGACCGCACTACGGGGGAGTCTGGATTAACTTTGCGTTAGGACTCCGGTTTAACATGGAAGCAACTACTACTACTATATATTTCCACCAATGAACTGCTTTTATGCGCAATACTACTGACCTGGCTGGTCAACTTCCCGCGCCGAACCTTCTTGTAGGTGATCTTATTGCTAGACACCCCTTCTGGAGGGGGGGGGGGGAAGCGTGGCTGATGGACGTGGGGGACACGTCGAAGCATTGAATCTATTTTCTGATATTGAGCTCCTTAATACTGGAGAACCGAAGCACTTCAATACCCAGACAGCCTCGCTATCGGCTATTGACTTATCCTTCTGATCCTCAGTCCTCTCCCCCTGGCCTTACCTGGCGAGTGTTGGAGGAGCCCTATGGGAGTGATCACTTCCCCCATCACCATCATTACTTTCCATCCTGAAGATACATAATTCGTGAAGCCAATTGTTCGCCGCTTATACAGCAACACCTCTCCCACTTCAGGACATATCCTGTGACGAGATGGCGGAAAACTTTAATAGTACCCCCCTTCACGATGCAGTCCGCAGCATCCCTATAACCTAGAGAACACCGCGTAAAATTAGGATACCCTGGTGGAACGATCTTTGCGAAATGGCAAAACGGCAGATGAAGCGTGCATTCAATCGATACTGGCGCACCAAGGCAGTAGCAGATAAAATCACTGATAGGCGAGAAACAGCAAGAGCACGAAATACAAACCTTTTGTCTCGATGAGAATCATGGCTGAACTCCGTATCGTCCATTAATGTGAACACACGCATGTCTAAAGTGTAGTCCCGCATACGAAAAATGACGGGAAAGTACTGTTCTCATAAGGATGGGGGGGACGACCTACATCGATACGCAAAAACTCTCTGAACTCTTGTCAACACATTTCTCCTCCGCCAGCTCGGATTCGGGGTACAGCCCGGCCTTCTGGAATACAAAGCGTACTGCAGAACAAAATGATCTAGATTTCTCCATAAATTCTCTTATACCTTACAATGAACCTATCACGGTACACGAGATCCTCGGTGAAATTCGCACCTCTAACCCCTCTGCTCTTGGTGAAGATGAAATCTCCTACGAGATGCTCCAACCTACATTCCTATGCACTCATTCACTTGTCTAATTTACAACACAATCTGGTCTACACACTTCTATCTCGACCGGTGGAGGGAGGCCGTGGTTCTGTTTTTCCCAAAACCTGGCAAACTTACCAATCAATTATCCAGCCACCGTCCTATAGCCCTCACCTCATGAGTAGCGAAGGTTTTGGAAAATATTGTGAATGCCTGACTGACTCGGCACCTAGAAGCAAACTCACTCCTATCCCCATTACAATTTGTGTTTCGAAAGATGCTATCAGCGCAAGACTCATTACTAAGCGTTGTGGCTAATATCCAAGAAGCCTTGGACCGCAAGCAACACACTATTTGCGTTTTCTTTGACCTTGAGAAGGCATGCGATACAACCTGGCGGTATGGCATCCTACGAGAAATCCATCAGATGGGACTCCGTGGTCACTTGGGTTTCTTTATACAAAACTTCCTTCGACAAAGAGTCTTCCGGACCAAATTCAGCAATCACCTCTCAAACGTACATACCCAAGATGATGGGGTCCCCCAAGGTAGCGTCATTTCGTGTACCCTATTCGCGATTGCTATTAATGGGATCACGGGGGTGGTCCCCCCCTCCATGTATGGGTCTCAGTACGTTAACGACTTTACGATTTACGCATTGGCGCCAGTTGTCTCCCAACTCCAACGTCAACTACAGAGTGCAATTGTTCAGGTGCTTGCTTGGACAGAATCTCGAGGCTTTACAGTATCTAAAGGCAAAACATGTGCACTTCAAATCCATCGGCCCCGCACCTACACGGAACCAGACCTCAGACTCTATGGAGCAATGATCCCTTTCTTACCAACAGTCCGCTTCCTAGGACTAATATTTGACCAGAAACTAACCTGGAAATACCACGTGCAACAATTGAAGATAGTCTGCTTACAGCGATTTATCATTCTTCGTATTGCATCGCACTTCACCTGGGGGGCAGACAGAAAAATTTCATTACGCCTTTACCGTGCTATCATACGGTCCAAACTAGACTATGGAAGCGTTGTCTATGGCTCTGCAAAACCAAATATTCTCAAAACACTGGAACCAGTTCACAATGCCGCCCTTCGCGTTTGTACTGGAGCTTTCCGCTCCACCCCTATTGTCAGCCTTCTTTGTGAAACTGGTGAGCTTGGCCTTGCCTTACGACAAGAACAAATCGACTTTCAGTTCTATTGTCATACATTGACTCGCCCCCCCCCCCCCGACATGTACCACAATCCGACGGTTCTACCCCAATCTGGCTCCTTCCTCGAGCTTCTCACAGAGCATTGAGCATCTCACTGTTGAGCTTGGGCTGCCACGTATGATGGTGGACCCTCTCCCGTGAGATGCTATTCTCATCTGGCGTCTACCAGAAAATATGCTCTGCCCTCAAAATTGGGGTGCAACACTAAAGACAGATGTTGCATCTCAAAATCTTCGAGCTATAGCCCATTTAGAGACTCATCACGCTGGTAGATTGCATTTCTTCACTGATGGATCGAACGACGACGATGCTGTGGGTTGAGCAGTGGTTCTCCACAGGCGCGTCGTCGCTAAAGGACTCCCGCCATCAGCGTCAGTCTTCACTGCGGAACTCACAGCCATTGGCGACGCCCTCTTGAAAGCCGACACTCTTCCAGACACCAATATTTCAATCTTAGGTGATTCGCTAAGCGCGCTTCAAACTTTGGAGACCCTTCAACAATTGCTATCCTGTTGTTTCAGCAATCTTGCGCTGGCTTGAGCGATTGTCCTCCAGAAACAAGAACGTTCGTTTGTGCTGGGTTCCGGGCCACTGGGGTGTGGTGGGCAATGAGCAGGCGGACGAAGCGGCGCAAAGAGCTGCAGCGGTGCCTGACCAAGCAGAACAACGTCCACTCTCATATAAAGACTTTTATCCAGCGTTTAAAAGAGCTGTGAGAAATAAATGGAAAATGGATGGATTGGTCTGATTTTCCAATGATTAATAAATTGCGCATTATCAAAGACACGCCAACACCCTTGGTCTCTTCAAGCAGCCGTTCTTGACAGAGTTAGATAACTCTATGCCTATTGAGAATTGGACATAGCAGACTAACGCACAGACACCTAATGGAGGCATCGCCATCCCCATACTGCATTGACAGTTTAGTCCCTTCTCCAATTGCTCACGTCTTGGCAGAGTGCCCCACCTGGACGGAACATCGACGCATATACTTCCCCAGGAGCCGGTTCCTGGACCCTCCGAACACACTCCGCCTTATGCTTACTGAGTTCCCCCGTATGCAATTCAGTGCGGAACCGCTCCTTAACTATCGTCGAAAAACCCACCTCTTAGCTGAAATCTGATCGGTTAGGAATTGATCATACATAATCTTGCTTACCGATAGACTTCTCCTTCCCGGAGGACCACCACTTTCCTTGCTTATTGTGAGTAGAACACATCTGTGACATGAGCACACCGTGAGTCGGGGCAATCCCGGAGACGAATAATGACTTGTCGATGACTTGATGCAGCGCTAGCTGCTGGTTTGACGTTCGGTGCTAGAAGAACATTGACCCCAGTGCACTAGAAAACCTTGGCACTTCAATCTTATCTAATCGTAGAGTCACTAAAGCCATCCAGTAGGCCATCAAGAGTTAGACCCGTGGCGCCTGGCGTGAACCAGAACCTCCTCCAGAGTGACGAAGACCAAGATCTCAACACCCAAGGTCGTCAGCCTCTCTAAGATGACCAGCGCCACCTCAGCCGAAGGAACGTCCAGGAAAGCAGGAATCTACTAAGCCAAGCGACCGGTCTCTTTGAGCAGGAAGCAGAAGTTTTCGCCGCAGAACCTAGTGCAATTGAAGACCGTCTAACAAGATTCGAGCGTCATGTCAAGGCCATTTTTCTCCATATTCACGAACTTTTGAAGAACCAACAAACTAAAGAATCCGCATATCACGCAAGTAACTCAACTTTCACGTCCGACGACAACTTCGACGACTCTCCATCCCACAAAAACACCAACCGAGCTCCGAGGGCTGCAAGGTAGAAGCAATACACGCGATTTAATGAACACAACTTATTCAACAATAGCCATACCTTTCCCGAACACCTAAAGATCACGTTCGACGCCAACGACAGACCGGATATTTGTCCTTACACTCTGCAAAAAGAACTTTGCTTTTTCACTGGCCGCCCAGTCCTGAGCGTCGCCACCAGCGGCGACGAAGGCTTTGCCATCACAGTTGACACAAAACTTCAAAGTGGCACAATTCTCTCCAAAATTAGACTCTGTGAAAAGCCATGCAAAATAGTGTCACACCAGACTTTCTCTACAAGCTCAGGTTTGATATACGTTGAAGATATCCCGATGGTCCTAATCGAGGAGTACATCACTGGACTCGTTCAATACGAGGACTGCGTTGTCGAAGCCAAAGATCACACCAAGAAGAGAGACCACCACAGCCCTAATACTAAAATTCAACTGCCCGACTCCACCTAAATAAGTAGAAATTCCCTTCTGCGCCACCAAAACCAAGGTTACACAATTCGAGAGACGTCCGATGCAATGTTATAAATGCCAGAAATACGTACCCACGAGCAGAAACTATAATAGTAAGCAAAAATGCTCATACTGCTCCCAAGACGTCCATGACAAACGGGGGAATTCGCATTGATGACGAACATAATTTTGATATCACAGGCTGGTCCCTCGTTTTTGCTGGGACCTGAAGCCTCACGTTTGTTTTGCTGGCAAAGTATTCAACTAACGGTAACGTTAGAAGCGGTAAAGCCGGTCAAGAGGCTTTTAAGAGTGAGTCCCCTTACCCATGGCGTGAACCAGGAGGCCGATCGGGAAAGAAAGAAACCTCGTTTTGGAGACGCCAGCATCCCCTCCGGTATGACGAAGACCAAGATCTCAATAGCGAAGAATGTCGGCCCCACATGGACGACCAGCGATACCTCGGCCGAGGATGATCAAAGAAACAACCGCAACGAGGATTTGACAAATAAAATTCAGGAAATCATGAACTTGCTTAACACAGCAACAGGCCTCTCTGAGCAGGACGCTGAATACGCCACCATAAAACCTAGCACAATCGACGACCGTCTAACGAGCCTCCAATGCCACGTCAAAGCTATACTCCTTCAAGCCCACGAACTCGTGAAAACCCGACAAACCAAAGATCCTGCAACGTACGTAAGCGTCTCTACCTCCACATCCGATGACAACCGCGACGACTTTCCATCCCACAAAAAGGACAAACTCTGAGGGATTCAAGGAAAAAGCAGTACACGCCATTTAATGGATACAACCTGTTGAACAATAGTCCCACCTTTCCCGAGCACCTGAAGATCACGTTCGACGCCAATGGTAGACCGGATATTTGTCCAAACGCTCTGCGAAAAGAGCTGGGCTCCTTCACCGGCCGTCCAGTCCTTGGCATTACCACCAGCGGCGACGAAATCTTCGCCATCAGAGTAGATACGAAACTCCAAAATGACACAATTCGCTCCAGGACTAGACTATGCAAAAAGTCAGACAAAATCGTACCACACCCGACTTCCACTACAAGTTCAGGTTTGATTTACACATACAGACACTGGGCCACATCCCGCTAGAGGGGGGCGGCAGACGACAAGGCGCACCTCACACCCTCATACGCTCACACTCACACAACGTAGCCCATTAGTAGTAGTAAGTACCGCAAGAACGGCCCTGTGAAGGATTATGGATAGGGATAAAAGAGCCGGTCAGGGTAGGACGCGATGCATGCAACCTTGACTCAACCGGTCCGTACGGGGTTAGCGCAGAAATGGGGAAGGGCGGGGAGCGGAGGGTACCGGAACTGGTTTTGGTGCCCGAGTCAGCTAACGGACGGGGGGAGGGGGAAGAGACCGGAAGGGGGAGAGGGGACAGAAGGTGAACGGCGGGATGGAAGCAGGCTTGCGGCCTTGATTGGCAAGGTTAATGTTATGAACATTTTAATTTTTAGTGTATTTATGATCTTCATTGTATTTATATATACGTTTTTTCTTCTTTAGATGGTTGTAGTGGAGTATAATTGGACACTAACTGTTGCTCGTTATATATATTCATTCGGTTCTGGTAGGATTAGTGTTATTACAAATATCTGGGGGGGGGCCGCGCGTAGGGATCCCCTAGTCAAAAAGTTGGATGTGCTCCTGGAAGATTAGTTGAGTTTGCTCCTGCCTATTCCATGTCTTATAAATTTCTTTCTGTGGCACGCTTGCTACGTTGAGAGTGTATGTATCGTTATATATTTATGCATAGATTATAATTATTTATTTTTTATGTGGACATATATGCTGGTATTCTGATCTAGTTGTGGTATATATGACTCATTCAATGCTTGATTGGTGGGGTTCGTAGCGGTGAAGGCTTGGGATATTTTTATATGTTTTGTTCATTTATCACTATATATTATTTTATAGGATCAGTGTGGTAGGTGTGTCTTATAACTCAATTTGCAGCCTTAGTGTGCGAACAGCCCTGTTTGTACCAGCCCGAAGGTAGGATTGCAGGCAAGATTCTGTGTTTCCCATCTATTTATTTCATATGTATATATTATCTATAGGAATAGTATGGATTATTAGTATGATTATTGGCGAGTTTAGGTATAAAGTGTGGGATGATGCAGCAACTACGGTCGAGAATCTATCTACCCCATATTGCATTACCCAGTTTTGAAACAGTTATATCAGTGTTCCGTTGACGCGTTTTTTCCAATAGCGAAAATACCTGAACGATATGGATTTACTGTAAGGTAAAATATTATGTTATACATACTTAGTAATGATCGATTGATTTATGTTGAATTTGCGCAGTTTTTGGAATTTTGATCAGTTAACTCAAACAGTTTTAGGCATTTTAGTGTATTTTAGGCTTGAAGCATTCATGTAGCAAGCTATTTCAGGCATAATTGCTAGGTTGTTGCATCATTGTGGTAGTTTTATTTGTATATATGACACATCTGTTACGATTAAACCGTGGTTACTTTAGTTAAAAAGATGTTAATTCAACCCTGTTATGGACTGATGTTGAGGCTAATTTCATTAGATTTTGTATGTACTATACCGTATTTACTATAGGTCTCAGTTACATCGCCTGCATGTCTTGGTATCTTATTCACTCTTCTCATTTGTTTGGTTACATGCTTGTTTATTCTCATTCATCACGTTTAATGTATGTTTTGGGTATGTTAGAATATTTATCTTCTTGCTTTGTTCTATCTCGTGAGATTCAGTATAGGTCTTTCAGTTTTGTAGGTTCTCTGTTGAATCTCCATCTTCAATGCAATTTGTTGGTTATTTATACAATTTAGGATATATTACGTTTGTGTCTACAATATAAAACATTATTTCAGGTCTAATTT
>SDVV010040012.1:0-10574 GCA_016164225.1 Gammarus roeselii | reverse complement strand
GTGATGCAGGGCTCTGATCGCTGGTCGCGTGCTCTTGTGATGCAGGGCTCTGATCGCTGGTCGCGTGCTCTTGTGATGCAGGGCTCTGATCGCTGGTCGCGTGCTCTTGTGATGCAGGGCTCTGAACGCTGGTCGCGTGCTCTTGTGATGCAGGGCTCTGATCTCTGGTCGCGTGCTCTTGTGATGCAGGGCTCTGATCGCTGGTCGCGTGCTCTTGTGATGCAGGGCTCTGATCGCTGGTCGCGTGCTCTTGTGATGCAGGGCTCTGATCGCTGGTCTCGTGCTCTTGTGATGCAGGGCTCTTGGGTAACTTATTCAGCTCGTGCATTGATCTCATGAAACGTTGTTTTGAGGTATGTGGGGTGTTTACCTAGAAGTTATTCATCTTTGGCTTACTATGCCGCACTCTTATGCATATTTCCAATGCAAGGCATGCCGCTCATGACTCGCGCTCATTTGCAGTTATTTTACAGTTCATCGACCTCATTCAGCTGCTAGCGAACAATTGGACCGAAGCAGTGTGGCTGGTCTAAGCAAATATTCAGCTGGAGAGCATCACGTGAGAAAATAACGGTCCATTATTTTTTCTCAGATAGGGAAGCAATCAAAAACCACGTCGCAAATTAGTCTCCTCCCATAATAGACCAAATTTTAGACTGAGCGGTTCATGTTTATTGCGTTGACGACGCAATATGTCCACATCACTCTGTAAAAATATGGAAGGTCAATCTAACTTTCTATATTCGCTATGGCGCTGTGCATTCGTGTTGGGGCCCACACTGACTATACATAATACACTGGCCGTATATCACTCTGTAATAATATAGAAGGTCAATTTAACTTTCTATCCACTGTGGCGCTGCGCATTCGTGTTGGGGCTCACACTGGCTGTACATAATACCCTGGCCGTATATCACTCTGTAATAATATAGAAGGTCAATTTAACTTTCTATATTCACTATGGCGCTGCGCATTTGTTTTGGGGCCACACTGACTGTACATAATACCCTGGCCGTATTTCTCGACGTCTTTTCGTTGAAATTTCGTCCATGCTTGGAAGTTATTTTCGTCATCAGCCAGCTGCTACTTCTCCCGAGAGTTCGGCAGTTAACCTACCTCAAAGCAAAGACGATATTGATGAAAAAATAAGTTGATAAATTGGGACTGGGTAGTCATATAAGCATATATGATGTATTCATCGACAGTGTTCATCAAGGCATTATTCATACATTTTCCTGCTAATCTCTACAAACCTTGAAATTGGCTTTGGAAGTCAAGGCATTATAAGCATACATTTTGATGCTCAGATTTACACTAGTCACAAGGCATCGTGACATTCAACCCAGGCGAAACGTGTCTTCTTTCCGTGTCTTTTACTAAAACTACGGTTGCAACACTCTTATTTACCAGCTGATATGAATATATTTGATTTTCTTTATTAGTTTACAACATAAATTTTTCGACGCTCAACATTTCGACCCGTTTTATAAAAAAACATACAGTGTTTCTAACCCGCGGGGCAGCTGTACGTGAAATTCTCGAGATGTTAAAATTTCCAAAAAAGGGTCAAATAAGTCTAAATATCGAGCTATGAATTAACCATAATGAACGTTCCGTAAACTGCGGGTCAAAATTTAGTCTCAAATTTTATCACAATGAAACGAAAAAAATCGGCCCATTCTGTAAATAATACTATTGACAAAAAATTCAAAGTAAGTGTTTCGTTGACCGCAAGTCATAATTGACAATCCTACGTTGTCGTATCGTGATGAAAGTAAGACGCACATTGTGTAACATTGTGAGTATGGTGTTCCTATTGATTTTTTCTAGACCATGGAGTTTATTTGCCCATTTGTCTCCTGCAGATCCTTGCCTGCTGCCTGGTGGTCTTGGCGACCTCGAGCCCAGTGCCTGCGGACAACCTACAGCCCGCCAAAGGTCCTGCCAAGAACAGCCCCGCTTCTCCAATTGGAGGGTCTCCTTCCTCCCTTCCTCCCGGCAGCCTTTCCGGTCATGGCATTGCTCCAGTCCCGTCCTCTGGTCTCTCTGGTAGCGGCGCTAGCAGAGGCTCTGCCAGCGGCTCTGGAAGCAGCTTTGGCCGTCCCTCTGGCAGCATCTCTGGCCGTCCCACAGGGAGCGGCCCTGGATCGGCTGACGGAGTGAAGGTGTAATCCACATCGACGACTACAACACCACACCCAACTATGAACAAGAGTCCTCCACATCTGATATATTTGACTGCAGGGGAAATTAGAGAACGATAAATCTCCTTAGCTAGTGCGAATGAATCTTCGGTTCATTGCAAAATAACATATAACATTCCCCAAACCAACTTTTTATCTACCCTTTGCAATATGCAGTATTTGGAAGAAGGTTCTGAGACGATAAGCCTTTTGAAGATTGAGGGATACTTCTGGTATCCCTCAACTTTTTTTAATTCGGTTTTATTGCACATAGCATCCCATTTTTCATCATTGCAGAGCTAAGTTTTTCATTGGATGTCTATTTCGTTACCGCTACGTCGTGGGACAGTATTTTCCTTTGTGTCAGGTCGTCTATAAATCGTTAATATATTATTGATGCAAATTTTAGTTATGAACTAATGACCCATTTGTTTAAAAATGTTGACTTATGAATTTTCGCTCACGATTCAAGCAAATCAGGTCAAGCAAATCACCCGACATGAATGAGTTGCTCCTGGTATAATGTAAGTCATGTACAGAACGGTTCATCAGGGAGACGCGAATTAAGCATATATGCAGCTCCCTTTAGATAAGGAGTCTTAAAAAATATACTGCCATCAATACAACAACAAAAAAATCGCCAATATCTCTGCCTACCTATCGGCATATCTCCCGTCTTTGCAATTTTCCAGTCTTTCATTTCACAAGTGATTTCTGGCGTTTCCAAAATGACATACTACATTGATGATATATTAGTGCTCACCAAGACACATGACGAACATCTAGACGCGTTAGAAAAGGTATTTACAGGCTTAGAAGGCGACGGTGTTGGTATTAATATTGTTGGATATCAATATTTCACGCACCGTGCTGTATTTTCCAGACTCGTGTTATCCAACGAGGGGTTGTTTCTATGCTCAGAAAAAGTCAGTCATGTTAGAAAGCCGTGAGAGCCATTGTCCCTCATATATCGAAAAAATCATCGTTTTGTAGGATTGTGTACATATATATTACCGTAGATTCATCCTAAATTTCAGTAACACCTTTGAGCCGTTGTTCGCCTTGCGATCACCAAGCCCTCTTTGAGACGATATAAAATTTACTCAAGGGCAATAATATATTGAAACTATTTGACCCAATTCTCAACGTTGCCATCGAAACTGACCCGAGCAACAGAGACTTAACGATCCAACCAAAACCACAAAATACAAAGAGTCAGTGAAAGGTTCAGGGACTGCTTACAATACCTACCGAACTTTTAGCTTCATATCGAAGAACAACTTTAAAATATATGGGTCGTGATAAATCTATTCCAATCAATTATAGTTCAAGCCAGATTTCATAAATGAAACTCACGACTGAAACAAGGGATTATTCTTCAACTCTCATAAGAAAAAATGTAATTGCTTAAGTGATCATCTCTCACCATTACATTTTTCTGATTCAAAGGAATACATAAAATCGCAAACGTGGGTTTTATTCGTGAGGAATTTGGAGTCATTTAAAAAATAGTCAAATGAAATATGTATTGCGTCCGACCAGGATCCATTATTTTCAAAATGAAACCATTTCAACGCGCGAAGGAACAACAAACATGGTTCGATAATTACATCATATTTAGGAAAAGAGTATTAATGACTACATGTCACTGTCTAAAGGAATTGGAACATAAGGAATTAGATCTATTGGAAGTCATTCACCCCGGTATATTGGTAATAAATGACATTGTTCGTTTATTAGTGTGGTACCCAAAGAGAGTTAAAGAAATAAATGATATCGTTAAAGCTTGCAATTCGCGCTCTGAGATAGCCAGACTCCTAAAACAAACTAAAATGGTGAATAGTCATGACCAGTAAGCAAATTATCAAGATAACTCATCGCCGATAGTTTCTTGCAAAAAATAGTTATCTTAGTGGTTGTTTGCGCGATAACTCGAAGTGGTCATTAATGTTAATTCTAAAGAAACAATTGAAGTGTTAGACACTGGGGCATTGAGAAACTATGGAAGATCTTCCATCTTCCATAGTTAGACAATTTTAGGGCATTCACGCCTGGAGTGTCTCAAAATACCTAGCACAGAAAATGATTGAACATGTTCGTTCACCCGCTTACCACCCCAATTCTAATAGACAAGCTGAATGAAGTGCCAGAAAATGGAAGAATGAACTTCGCAAAGTATCTGGAAAATATAACAGAGATTAAGGCATGTTCTGTTGCGCTACCGTAAAACTCAGTGTATTTCAACGGCAGCGTTTATGTAACCGACATGAGCATTACCCCGGGTATGAACCGAAAATATGCTCGATTTTTTTCTAATATATCCATGTTCTAGGTAGTAGGAGATCATAAAAATGCAGTATATTTAAGGAAACGTTCAAAACTGCTTGAAGCGACAGCCCGCGAGAAAGTTAGTAATTATAGGTCATAAGTAAATGTTTCTTCCGTAGATATTAGCTAAAAAATATCTCGAGGAATGATTGGGAGTGTCTGCGGAGAGCGATTGTAATATGAGAATGTAATGTGGGGATACAAGGGACAAAGCGATGAAAGAAACCACGGTCCGACCACGTTGTTTGGCCAGAGATTGACGCCTAATAGGCAATTACGTGGATAACGTCAACTCATTCATAACATTGTCTACGTAGTAATTAATGTTCTATCATCCATATGCGGTTTTCCCGGTGATTTATCTTAAGGAGTCGATGTGTCGTGCCCATAGGTTTAATAAGTTAGCCGTTTAATTTTGCGCTCGCAATTCAGCGAAAATCAAATTAGTTAATTCACACTTGGGAACAATTAGTTGTACGTTGTAACAAGAAAGCGACTGAATGGCTCATTGCTGTGGACGCGCATTTGCGCTCAATGAAAGATGTTAAGACAGAGACAGTGGAGCTCGCCGACCTGCTTGAGCGGCGAGGGTATGTTGGCCACGATGGTCCAAGTCTGAGCAGAGGCAGAGTTTTATGTGTTAAAGTGTCTATTTTGATTAATCGTACTGTTATGATTATCTCTGTAACTGTTTTCATGATGATCTAAAGGAATATTTGATTTCCATGTATGTGCTATTTGTCGCCGGTGTTTCACCAATTTCGTAAGTCGAGGTAATTCAAAAATCAAACGATTGAGAATATGTGATTGTCTGATGCGCACATTTGCACAAATTTGCGGACATTAAGGACATTTATGTGATGACCTTTGATTAAATAAACTAGTTTATAATATTATATAATGTTTGGTTGATCTCCACGCATAAAATAGTAATACTCAGCTGGAAGATATTTGAGTACCTTCTTAGATTACAAATTGTAATCCAGGTTCACTTTTTAATCCATGTTTATTTTATTTTTCATTGCGAGCAGGCTAACAATATATAATAAAGAAGAATAACCTCTAAAATATTAGGAATATTCTGTAATCGAGGCAATACAATTTACTGTCGTTCACAACCAAGTCTATGGGTGTACTGTTCTATTTTCGTAGTGAGGCATGTGGATGGATTACCTTCGGGGAATCAGGGGTTGAGCTGAGAGACTCGTAATTAGGAAAACAATTAAGGACGATTCTGTTTTAGCAGACCTGACTATGTTAGCAGATGTTGAATTAATCTAATCAGATGTTGTTTCAATGTAGAGTAACCCAGACATTTTACGTGACTATTAAAGAGTAATCCAGCGAGGAGTTGAAATTGTCAGCCTGGCGATTTGTTTTAGTCAAACTCACCACACCCTTAGCTAGTTAGCTGGACTATTAGCGACGGATAATTGCTCCTCATAATAGGTGGGTCTGATGATTGAACAGACTTCTTCTACATAAACTGAACGAGCTAACAGGATGTTTGAGTGTACGAACGTAAAATAATAAATGAAAATATTCATACATTCATTCTTTCTATTTGAGTTGACATGGAAAATTGCATAGAGAAAATCAGCTAAAATTCAACAATTTCTGCACGTATAAGTTCAAACACGAATAATTTTAGTTTTCGTTTCAAGATACAGAAGTGGAAGAAAAATTGCTTAAGATTGAATATTAAGCGAAATCTTCAGTGATCATCATCCGCTTGATATTTGAACTCATCAAAAATATAAATGATAAGATCCGTTAAAAAGCTTTGACCAGATTTAAAACCGTAAGAACTTTAATAATGAAGTTAAATTCCACGTGAGGAAAGTTGTACATGTTTTTTTCGATTACAAGTTAACCATAACGTTTTTTTTTACTAATGTAAATATTGTCCCTCAACTGTACCAATATTGTTCCTTAAACAATCGGATTCCAAGTTTTAGCAGCTCTGTATTTTAAAACTAGTTGCGACTGTTGACGAGGGAAAAGGAATTTGAAAATCCTCGTTGCTCCACAAATAAAACAAGCGTTATTTCTCATGAAATATCGTTATTAACGTAAGTTTATTTATACAAAGCTTTGTAAACAAGACCTGACGCGGAATTGTTAATGATTTGACCCAATGGGAGAATATTCAAATAACAAAAAAGAGAAGCAACCTGTGGTCACGTCTGCTAGCATGTGACAGGGTCCTAGTGGCTCGCTTCTGACTATGAATGAAATGTCTTAGGCTTGTTTTCTATGTAGAACTATACACATGTATACAATAAGTTAGAGAAGGGCGATTAAGGCTGTTGTGTATATGATTTGTTGCAGGAGTTGTTAGCCAATTTTAAATTTTGTATAAGATGCCAAACGATGTCGATAATTTCACGGCAATAGAAGAGACGTGATCATTCCAATCAAATCTCAGGTCAACTATTCAACTATTACACCGAGAAACTATGCCTTGCTGCATATGCAACTGAAGTATCTTTCAGTTTGACCTGTGTGATAGGAATGGGTATTTTCTTTCCAGAAAATATCATGACCTGCGTCATGTCGACTGTTAGCGTCAATTTATTGGATGTGAGTTAGTTTGAAATGTCGACCTATTGATTATTCATATTAGTATTATTATCATTTAGATTTTTCTGGTCAAATAAATTGTCGCAAGTGCTTGTTATGTCATTAATATAGATAACGAAGAGCGAAGGCCCAAGGAACGGCCCTTGAGGTACTCCTGTTTTCAGCGTACCGTCAGATGAGGATTGTTTATTCCAACTCACTAGGTATTTTATATCAAGAAATAGAATTTTTGCCCAACTCATGTTAATAAAACTAAGTCCATAATGCTGTAATTTCGCTACCAAAGTCCCATAGTTCACGTAAACGAAGGCTTTGCTAAGGGACATACAAAAATGCGAGTGACTTTTCCGCTATCGAACCCATCAATAACATTTCTTGTATACATCAATACGGCATGTTCTGTGAAAAAGAAAGCCTTGAAACCATATTGATTTTAGGCTGAATAGGGTATTTAATGAAAGTGAGCATGCAGTCCAGCATAAATCGGTAAATATTTCTTTCTGGAGTGACTAATTGATAAAGTGGGTCAAGAAAGCTAGATTAATTTTAGATGTAACTTGTATTACATTGGCTGGAATGTTATCCCTGCTAATGCGCTACAATTTTGTAAGCAGTTTGTGGTCGGCAATGTCAGATAGTACCTTATTTAGGAATGGATGTTGATGCCAATAATAGATTCACTTAGGGTTCCAGGTATCCTACTG
This sequence comes from Gammarus roeselii, assembly GCA_016164225.1. NCBI lineage: Eukaryota > Metazoa > Arthropoda > Malacostraca > Amphipoda > Gammaridae > Gammarus > Gammarus roeselii. Next base: position 2,776 of record SDVV010040012.1, on the reverse strand, counting down.
AAATTATTATTGAATCATTTGAAATCGTTTGTGGATCAGTGATGAGCGAATCATCAATATAATTGAACTTGAATTACATCGTTTATTTTGGCCAAGAAGGCTGCTAATGATTTTCCATTTTTTTGTACTTTCCTGAGAGGTCACAATCAGATTTGGGATATATTATTCCCAAGCAATTATAATGAGATTACTGAGCGCATTTTTGAAAATGTTTAAATTCATCCCTCCTCGTGAGAGGACGCATTTATTAGATTATCGGTGCAGTCTGTCCATGTTTTTTGCTAGACCAGTAAACCCGGTGTCACCTAAAGATTATTTGCTTGTTTGTGGAGCATTTCAATTGCATTGCGAACTTTTTAATTAGTAGAATTTAGTGTGGACATTTTTTCAATAAAATCTTTCTTTCTCAGCGTCTCTTAAAAATTTTGAATGTTACGGTCAGTATATTTAGGAATGGTAATTACAGTCGTATTACGATATTTATTGAATTCAGGTTCTTAATAAAAGTAGGTTGATGGTCGAAAACATCTGAAATGATCACAGGAGCACGAGTTATACAACATCGTAATTATGGAAATTTGCTACTTAAGTTGCAGATCTAGCCGGTCTACTCGTTGATTCAGTAATTAATTTGTTCACGTCATGTGAAACTGAATTGGATCTGTGATATTGAAGCAGATATACGTTGAAATCATCCATATTATGCCATTTTTTTATTTTCATCAATGCTAATCAACATATCATTCATTTACATTGAAATTTTTCAACCGATATTTCAGAAGTTCTGCGGTAAACAATACTTCTTGTTTTAACCTCGTCATCACAATAAATGACGACAGTCTTAAATCCTGGCCTGATGAATGAGAGTTCAGGTTTCAGTTTGGTTTCACAGAGTCCTAGCACAGAAGGTGCAAAATGATCTGTGATATTGATTTGGAGGCTAAGAAAGTTGCTTTCAAACTTCCAACATTTAATGCCATGTTAGTAAAAATGTTTGTTAATGAAGTTGAATGGCAAGAGGGCTCATTCCCAATTATTATTGGAGACTCCGGAATGGAAATTTTCAATTGGAAACTCGGATCGACTTCGTAGAGGATTTTGTTGAAGTTATTTCCATCATCGTACATAGCACGATCAAAGAAATCAATTATATTGTAGAGCATGCACGAACTTTTCCATCATTTCAGATGTTTGTTAAACAAAGAAATCCTAAATTGGAAGTATTACATCTTTAATAAGATAATAAAAGCATAAAGTGAAATGCAGGAAATGTATGGAGTCATTATATTTGAATGATTGACATTAGTTTATTTTATTAGAAGGATTGTATTACTTTACTTATGAACGAATAAATTTAGGCCAGTAAATTATTTGTAGGCTACGACTTCTACTTCGTCCCAAACTCAAAAAAAATCCACATTGTTGATAACAGACGATCATTAGTAACGGTCAGTACTATTTATCTACATTAGTAACGGCCAGTACCATTTATTGACATAAGCAACGGACAGTATTATCTCAAGGTACCATTTATTCACCAAAAATCAGTTATTTTCCTAATCTTGCTCATTCCTAGCATTCTGATGGTATAGATCTCAATGCAATACGTGACGGGGGGGCTCCCCTGTTGACTGGATTCGAACCATTGTTATCTCGCTTGTATGGTATGAATCTCTCCAAGTGGCTCTACATTTTGATCTATCTTTAGCAGTTCGACTACACTATTCCAATCTTGAATGATCAACTACCCTGTGCTAGATGCTTGGATTCCATAACATGATTGGATGAGACTCAGCAGCTTGCTGTCAATAAAACTAATTCACTTAATTTCTTACAAAGGTCTCTATTGTGGGTCAGTTTTTCACGTCAGGTTACGTTATTTTTTGTTGGACTGTATGACCGCAGATTTCTACCCCACCAAACCGTTCTTAATGGTCGATTAGTCATTTGTAGACTAAATATTCGAAATTTTCTGCTAGCATTAGCTATCTGTATTATTTTATTATACATTGGCACTGTCGAAACCATGTATACATAGACATTTATTTATACGAGTACGACCCGTCCCGTTGCCAGGTTGTATGTATCTTATTCCATTTGTGCACATTATTTTTGCATAACATGGGTATATTATCATGGCATTCCATTTGCAAACCACCAATTTCTTGCATAGCATTGTATTGTTGCTATTTCACCCTCACAAAAACATACGTAACCCAACTTAACCAATAACTATGTATTCATTTTCATGTTTCATGCATATGTAAGATATTCAGCCATTGATTGATGTTTTATACATGTCCAATTTCGCTCCGAGGCTCTACATTTCAGCTATCTTTACCAGTTCCACTGCACTATGCCAATTTTGATTGAGCAATTATTAGAAAAAAATTCATATATAAATTACATCAATTGATTGAATGGTATCCGTGATTCATATTATTTTCAATTCGATACAATTCTACATCACTTTAACATGTTATTCACACCCATCAAAAACCTAACCTAACATTATGTATGGTATTCACTTTTTGATACATACATATGAAGCCCTCCACACGACTCGGCATACCCTTGATTCCTCCGACTGGCACGATATATTCGTTGCTTAGCCTTTTGAGTTTAGGCTAAAGGATTCAGTTGATAATGGATATACTTGGTTTAATAATATTTTATTTGTATTATACATGTCTGTGTTTCACATGTGCGTTCTTGTATACGTTCGTGTACGTTTTTATGTACGTGTCTATGTTCATGCGAATGTCTATATCTACAT
>SDVV010040011.1:0-10574 GCA_016164225.1 Gammarus roeselii | reverse complement strand
GATATTGATGGATGGATGGATATGAATGGATATCGATGTGGGTGCAGGATGTGTATTGATGGATATGTATGGATGAATATGTATGGATAGATATGTATGGATGAATATGTAGGATATATGTATGGGTGATATATACGGATGGATAGGTTTGGATGTGAATGAATGGATGTAAACGGATACGATAATAGATTGCACTAACGAAACAGTGGCCCCCTAGCGATGACCTGTGACGAATTTAATTAGAAAATTTTCTTTTCTAATTCAATTAGTCTCCTTGAGTTTGATTATCTCAAGTTATTATTAGGAAGTGAAAACAAATTGCTGGACGATGAAAAAACAAGATTTAATATTGATAATGAATGTGTCGAAAGTATTCGCTGATAATGAGTTGTACTAGAACACTTATGACAGGAAATAAATTGTGACCAAAATCGTTTTGATTATCATTGACCTATTTCGTAAATATTTTGTGAACTATTGCAACATGTTGCAGAACTTGTTATCGGATTTCTGTAAGTGTTTTTTGTCTGGAAGCTTTTTAACAAGAATTATTGACCTAGAAAAAATTGTTTCGCGTTTCGACTGCTCATGCAGAGCAAAGGAGTATATTCACATTGGAGTAAAAACATCCACTACCTCGTGATTAATTATAAATTTGCGATACTAAAAGTGTTTGACCGTTTCCCTGATCCATTGGATCACCGTATATTGTCTGTCATCTCTGATTTAATGAATATGACCGAATTGTTTGACAGCCTATTGACCGGGCAGATAATTTGTTCCTTCGAATTACCAGCCATATCCATGAGGTCTGATAAGATGCCTTATGCGATTATTGTATCCGTTATTTGGAACGGAAAAATCAATATAGCTGTTTGGATAACGGATCGTTTCAGTTGTTATGGCTATCACCGGGTAATATTTTTGAGTCCGTCATCATGACTGATCAAATGGACTTTTCTGTTGCTCTGAACAGATAACTCAAACGGCTGGTAAAACAAGAGAGGTTTTCTGTTGACACCGACGGATAATTAAGGGCGTCTGGTAATGTGACGGAGGCCCTGGAAATGTTCGGTATCGTAACTGACTACACGTGTTTTATTGTCAGGATACCGGTTAAACTCGATGTTGAAACAGACAAAGCGTAGTAACCAGTTGAATAAACGGAAGAACTCCGCTTCACCAACATAATTTTTTCTGTTCAATCTGTGAATAGAACGGCTATTTTCCAGAACGTCTGTCATAATGACGCATTGTTTACGGTGTAATGCCGAACTACGCATAATCAGCTGTCGGCATCAACGAGAAAATTCAGTAGTTAGGACAGCAAATTTGTCCAGACCTGTCGTTTAACTTCAACGGAAATCGATATTTTATCCGCCGGTTTAAGTAGTCAAGAAAACTTTGTCTGTTGAAATATACGGCTGAAAAAAACGTGTCCGGCCAATGAACTGCTTGACACTTCCGCCAAAATGCCGTAATTTTTAACAGTGTGGTTCAGAATCAATGTGATTCGGACCTATGAGAAATGGGCACTACAAGCTTTTCTCCAATTATTCTCTTCCAATTTAATAAATGGTCCTAACATGGCACACCTGCTCAGCATTAATATGAATAGGGACATCATAAATATTTGAGTTATTTAAAATTCATGCACAAAAATATCACGGTAGAATATAGCTACATAGGAAGCCTATACCACCTACCTTGGAAAGACGGGACCGACCCTATGCCTACATAATCATCCAATTGTTGTGTACAATTTTCTAATGTCTGATAGCAACATGTCTTCAGGACACAACGCATACTCAATATGTATTTTAATGTACTCCATTATCTCCTCTGTTCGTGACGTCATCCGGAAGGGTCTGGTACTTACGATCAGCTAGGAAAGTAAGATGTACGCTTCCGATCTTCCACGGTTCCATTTATTCGGTTACACGATGTGATGAACTTTGTACTCACGCTTGGCTATGATGGTAAGCTGTACCCTGCCGGTTACACGATGTGATGAACTCTGTACTCACGCTTAGCTATGATGGTAAGCTGTACCCTGCCGTTCAAACACAGTCCCATTCACTCAGTCACACGTGGCGATGCCCGTAATATTGTTACTTATTTTGATTTGATGGTCTTAACTAATCCTCCCACGTTTTCTAGATTTATTTTGCTCAGATATTCATTGTTAGCGTATTCATTTCGTTCATGCTTTTATTCATTTACTCAGCTGCACGTGATGAACTCTGTATTGCTACTTGATCCGACATGACAGTCCTGGCATAGCATTATAAACATTCGCGATTTGCTGTGCATATCTAAAGATTGTTTCATCGTTCCCCAAGAATACTATATCGTTTTTGGGTGGAATCACGATTTGTTTATTAGTTTGTTAGTTTGTAATGGCAGTGGCACTCTGACTCACATAGAGCCGCCCATACCGTCCCATTTCTAGCTACCCAATAAATTAAGCAGTAAATCTGAATTAGGAATTCACATCAATTATTATTCAATGGATTTCAATGTCTGATCGCCTCTCCTTGCGTCATCAGGAGATAGTGCATGTTTGTTCAGTACTTTACACTCACTTTGACAGCTCACTCGTCGAGACATGTTTCGGAAAGGGTCGTGTTCTTATGTTCAGCTAGTAAAGCAAGATGTGTCCCCACCATTCATACCGAGTCTCAATTACTCAGTAGCAAGTTGTGTTGAACACTTTGAGGTTCCCTTCTATTAACTGATATGATGGTCTTAGCTGGTCTTTATGTGAAATTTTAAATATATTGTGTATATTTGTGTAAATTCATTCTAAAAAGAAACATGTCATTTAATGATTCTATTTGTATTCTTTAGACGTCAAAATGTAGATGCATCCGAACCATATGCACGAGTGTCAAAAAAACTGTCCTCCGAGACGACCTCAGCTGTTGCGAAAGCATGAACGCACTCATTTGTTGCCTTGACCTAGCAAATCTCAGATGTAATAAATACATTCATCAATAAAGGTCTACCTTGATTTAATATATTTCATGGTACATACTCGATGGAGCTGTATATTGAATTTAATATTTATTAAAGACCTGTGACGGACACGAACGTACTTATTTATTCCATAAAACTAGCAAGTTTTAAGTGGAACCAAGTACAGTAGTCAATACAATTGTACCCTAAATATAATGTGTATTTTAGTATTAAAAAATATTTGGCAAATTACCAGAATTCCACACGGCCATCTAGCGAATAAACGTCTTTTCTTTTATTTCTTTCTTCACATGTACGACTATTTTTTAAATTCATTGGTCGTCATGTTGGCATTGCGTGATTAAACGGTCACTCAGATGAGGTGAGGATACTGAGTTACAGGAATCGAATGTCACTAACCACTTACACTCGATATCACGGGTAATTTCTTCACGTATAGGGTTGTCGAAGATTGGAACAGACTTCCCGCGGAAGTTGTGAACAGCGATACAATCGAAACGTTTAAATCACGGCTTGATAAATTCTGCCGAAATCGCCGCTAAATAGCTCCCATCTATAGCACTTTTCCATCCATAGCACTTTCACCAGGACCTGGCACTGGCACGGTAAATAAGGTGCCCAGCATTGGTACCTGCTCGTTGTATTTCGGCGTTCGAGGAATGAAACTGTACAATCTCAGATCAACACCGTGTGTGTTGATCTGGTCGGTGGCTTATCTTCAGGTGCTTATTTGAGTTGTTTCGATAATCATTGTTAAATGTTATTTCCTTCAACAAACTTTCCCTTTCTGTTTTCGATCTATTAAAACAGAAAATAAACCGACAAAAGACGCTATCTTAGCCGTTCTACTTCAGAACTTACCTCCTTCTATTAAAAGGCAACCCATTTTGGGCCAAAAGTCCTGTTGTTGTCTTCATACACTTGTAAACTTGTAAACTTGTTTATAGATGCCTGCCGTATGCGGCCGACACGTCGCCAAAATATATTTTGTCAAAGCAGTATCGCATCTTTCACCAAGACGTACCGGAGAAGATTTTTTTTGACAAAAACCAAGATGTGTACATCATGTCTGAAACTGTCACTCAGCAAAGGTGATGGATGCCATTGAGTTGCTAGAACCACGATGCATACTCCAGCTCTCAATGGACGTCTGTTGTGAGGAGAGCCGACGCGCTAGCCACTCGGCCAATTACTTAGATATGATTGCATGCTGACACAATTACTGAAATATCAGAATTCATGGATGATACGTACCAAGTCTCTGTCCACCTGAACTGTTCTGATAAAAACTATTCCTATTCTAATGAACTTAATATTAACCTATAACCAAGGTTGGTGAGTAAGTTTACCTCTACATAAAGAGAGCTCATTTATGCACCGGACAGCCTTACTTCCTTGCTTCTTTCGTCCATCCACCCGCCTTTCAATCATTCAATCATGGTTCATTATGTTTCGCGATATTTGTAATGTTTCTTCCTTTAAGAACGGGAAGAGAATTAAGAACGAGCGATCGTCAAGTGGCGCCATCTATTGACGGTCATTGAAGGCGCTTCGTCAAGTAGTAACCCGAACGGCACAGAGGCAATCATTTGCTTCCGCAGGGGTATGGGCTGAAAGGCAGTTAGTAGCCTAGTGACTGATGGGCGAGGGTAAAGTTAAATGACACAATGACTGATAGACGAGGGTAAAGTTAAATGGCACAATGACTGATGGACGAGGGTAAAGTTAAATTGGCACAATAAAGGTGGCCTCAGACAATTGATCAGCAAATAGGCGAGGATGCAACGGACAATTGAGAACAGAAATCGGTGGACTCTCGCGTGATGTTTGTGTACCAACTCTAAGCTCAACCTAAACTGTGAGGTTTTGTTGTGTATTCATGAGGAAGCATTCATGAATGAAGTAACGTTACCTCGATATGAATGCTCAAAAAGCATTCATACAAATACAAAGCTCAGAATTTATACTGCAAAGTGAATATCTCGGAAGGGATAAATTGATATTGGTATATCATTCATTAGGGGCGGCGCCTTCAACTGGCAGCCGTGGTGTGAGGTTGCATGGCTAGTTTCCTCCTCTGCTTGGTGTAAATAGAGGAGGTCACTTCATTTGCCGTATAAATATTATATACGGCAAATGTTAAATTGGCTATTTTACAATCTGTATTATCCCAACCGTGCTAAGAAAATGTGTGCCATATCTACAACGCAGTGACTATGTGTTTGTGATAGACAAAGCAGGGTCAAAGCAGTCAAATAGTGTAAGGGTAGAAATTTGCTGCTAGGCCTCTGCCCGGCTCTACCCTCCACAGTCGTGAAGCGAGCTAACCGCACAAGGCTTGAACAGACCTTCTGTGCTCTGCGACACATTAAGCCCCCATTCTCCCCCTCCCCTCCTTCACCTCATTAACAATCACAGTAAATGCAGTCTCATGCCGAAGTCAGGAAAAAGTTAATGGCAATGCTAATGCTCATCTGGAAAATTTGCTTAAAAACTGCCTTGATCACTGACTTGCAAAACAAGTATGGTAAAGCAATAGCCTTTCTTGAATATCAATACGGACGGATTGCTGAGTTCGAAAATTTTTGTGGATCACAATCAAATGTGCTGACACAAATCCAGAACATTGAAGAAGCCTGGTATGACACGGAATAGAGTTGATATACTTGACAACAAACGTCGCAGCAATGACATCAGGATAATTGACCTTTAAGAAAGCGATGTTGAACATGTTAAGCAGTTGCGAGTTACTGTAGACAAAATCATCAAGCACACTGGTGCACAGTGCAGCTCCAGCACACTGGTGCACAGTGCAGCTCCAGCACACTGGTGCACAGTGCAGCTCCAGCACACTGGTGCACAGTGCAGCTCCATTAACGCTTTCCGCATTAGTGAGCAGAGCCACACAACCAGAGGGTCCGGTCCCATACGGTCCAGTCCCATTATTGCGACATTGAACTCAGATCAGGACCGAAACAACGTTCTGAGATCAGCCCAAAAACCTCTGCAAGAAAGGATTTCTTTCCAGGAGATGTTTGTCAAAACACTTCACTTGAAGGACATAAACAAATGGGAGAGTTTAGGAAGGTGTAAACTCAATATCAGACTGTATGTTTTAAGGGTCATCTTCTTGAATATAAAGGACGCAAACAACCTCCACAACATCAACCAAGATTTGGTCAATCTCATCCACAAAAACAAAGACAGCTATGGTCAAGTGAAATTTTTTTATCCCTCGAACATCAGCAACTGAGTCCTAAACGCAATCAGAACGCAAACCAGAACATGAACGCTCAGAGTAACAACAGTGGCAATAACTCAAACGGCAACAGAACAATGCAAACAACCCACAACTTAAACGTCAGTCTCCTGTGCGGCAACTCAACAACCAACATTAAAATTCCAACAATAAAAGAAAGAGAAATGCTGAACAAGAAGACCAACATCAACAACAAGTGGATCATCAAGAGTAAACATCTGCGACCGCTGGCGGAGAGGCAAGCGGCCTCAACTGCCCTTCCTCACATTCTGAGTTGAAAATCAGCTGACGAACAGCGGAGCCACCTCTGCCAAAGGGAAATATCAGATGGCTGCAGCCAGTGGGATAATATTCAACAGTCGGCAGCGGAGATGCGGAAAAGAGCGACAACAATCCCTTGGGACGGGCACCACCATCCCGGCAGATAAGTAAAGATTGCACAAATGAGTTGATTGATGAACCCAGACGCAGTGCGCGTATCAGTACCAGATCACATGAGGATGGGAAGAAGAGTTATGACTCATCCATTCCCGAGCGACTTCATGCCGTCTAAAGCAGCTATCATTGATGACTTTACTGATGATCATTGAATCAAGTTTTATTTGTGGCAAGCTTGTAGCAATTAAATTGAATCTTTTTAGATCTAGAATATCTCCTTCCAATCCAACTCTTGCATTGAGTTTCCTACTCGCCTTGTTGTGATGACACAAAAAGTAGCACACAGTTTGGCATCTCACTTCCGCCGTACCTAAGTAGGACTAAGAAAAACATCAACAACTTTCTGTCGCCATTGTTCCTCTATTAACAACTCAACGCACTGTCTAAACTTCTCTATTAACAACTCAACACTCTAAATGGAGGGACGAGTAAACAATATTGACTTCTTTGCTTGTGCTATTCACGAAATTGAAAACAATTTCGACACCGTTTTCTACGAAATTGATCCATATTTGCAAATGAGAATTAATATTCCGGAGTGTCAAATAATTTCTGAGGATGAGCTCCCTCGCCATTCAACTTCATTAAAAAACAATTGTTCCTACATGGCATTAATTGTTGGAAGTTTGAAAGAGAACTTTCTCAGCCTACAAATCAACATAACTGACCATTTTGCACCTACTGTGCTTGGACTCTGTGGAAACAAATTGACAAATGAATTACAGTTTATATAATTTTATTAGGTTACAGTTTGTCTACAAACAATGGCATGATTAATAAGGGAGGCGGTTCTTTATTTTTAAATGGCAGTCTGACTGTTTTACCGAGACCTGAGCTCTCATCAGCCTAGGCATTGAGTCTTTTTCTGGACACTTACAGTGATAGCGGAACTAAAACAATAGGTATGTTTTTTTTGCAAGAGATAAATGAAATTTTTTCAGTGGTCTTGATGTAGCTCATAATAAAGTGCATATCATGGGCGATTTCAACGAAAATCTGCTTTAGTACTATAGATCGAGTTCAGTAGCTGACTAGTGTAATGATCCCCTACACATGATTTGTACCCATCAATTACTAAACAAACGCGTACAGCTGCAAGATCTGCAACTTTAAAATATAAATGTTTACCAACGATTTCTGTTGTGTAACTCGGGCAGCTGTGTCCATTTCCGATGTCTCCGACCATTACCCAATTTTTATTCAAAAACCAAACTCACACGAATAGCGTAATCCGACTATAATTACCTATCGTGAATATAAGGATCGTAACATTAAATCATCATAGGGGCGCTAAGAGCTTACGACTTCAAGGAAATACTCACCACAGTAAACTCAAATGATGCTTGCACTCAGTTGAACTGTTCCAGGTGTATTTTCCGCTTACAACAAAAGAGTTTACTTGTCTCACAAAAAGAGGAGGACAGACTACCGTAGATACAAAGGGGAACTCATCAATCGTAGAGTTGAATGTAAACGATACAAATACGCGTTCATTTAACTGACTGGTATTGCTCGTGAGAACTCTATCCAAAATCTGATTGAGGCCTCTCAAGGAAATAACAAAAAAGGCTGGGAAATCATAAGTAACCTTCTAGATAAAAAGAAACAGGGTCATTTTAATTCAATTTTTATTGATGAAGAAGTCATCGCTGATCCGCAATTGATTTCAAATGCTTTCAATAATTACTTCGACGGTATTCCTAATACTCTAAGTGAATCAATTATGAGCAACCACATTCCTTTTGAACATTATTTAGAGAATACAATTTCTGAACAGCCAATCTTTACCCAAACCGACCCAGATGAAGTAAAAGTCATCATTAATGGTTTAAGAAACAGTTGCAGCACTGGCTGAGATAACATCCCAACCAGTGTAGTTAAAGCTAAATCTGGGACTCTTGAAGATCCCTTGACCCAATTTATCAATGAGTAACTCATGTAAGAATTTTTTCCTGATGCACTTAAAATCACTAAAATTAGTCCAATTTTTAAAAATATAAACAAGGCGGACATAAATTTACATTTGCCCGTCTTAAGTAAAGTTTTTGAAAAAGTATTTTATGCTAGACTGTAGCTACTCGGTTTGCCTCAAATAACCTACTTAGTTAGCCAAGACCAATTTGACTTTCAGGAATACAGAGCCTGCTCTATTAAAATTTGCTGGAGACGTTGTTGATGGATTCGAAAGTGGAAAAGTCACTTTTGCAATTTTTATGGACCTTGGCAAAACCTTCGATTACGTGAATCATGAGATTTTGGTCGCGAAATTGAAGGATTACGGAGTTAGTTCTATTGATAAAAGGCGAATAAAAAGTTTTCTTCCTTATCTACATTAAATACATTGTAAACACTAGCGACAGGTTATCCTTTGTACTTTTTTCAAATGATAATAGAGTTTATTCGACAGGGAAAAGTCCTATAGATACTATTACTAATATGAATAATAAATGGGTTCAAACCTCAAACTGGTTCACATCCAACAAGCTGACGCTAAATGTCGACAGGACGCAGGCCGTGATATTTTACATGAGAATATATCCCGTTCCTAACACACGAGCCGAATTGAAAGGTCAACCGGTTGCATGAGTAGCATAAACGAAGTCTCTCTGTTTAATAGTAGATCGGAGACTTGACTGGAAAGATCACGTCTCAATTGTGGCCGGGAAATTATTCAAATCGGGTGGCATCCTTTACAAACTAAGGAATTGTCTCACGACTCCTGCTGAAAGTATTTTGTACTATAGCTTTATTCATCATTTCTGACGTAGTATAAACATGTATGCTTCAACCTACAAACCAAACCAGAGACCTATAATTATTTGTTGAAAGCGTGTCATCAGAACAATATCACATGCTAGCAGACGTGACCACACATTGCCTTTCTTTTGTCAATTGAGTATTCACCCACTGTGTCATATCATGAACTTCTCAGCTGCGGTGTTTGTCTACAAAGCTTTGAATAATTTATCTTACATTGATAACAGCTTTTTAATTAGAAATAATCCTATGCATGATCGTAACAATGCGGATTTACAAATTCCCTGCAACTCGTCAACACAGTCCCAACTATTTTTAAAATACAGAGCAGCTAAATCTTGTAATTGGATTGCCATGTGAGGACTGGTAGTAGGATGACTACCTCCAAACACAAACTAAAATTATACCTGTTAGAACTTGTACGTTTTTTAAATTCTGATTTGTACTTTACTTCCGCTATGCAATTTACCGTGTCAACTATTTGTGATCCAGCACGTTCGTTTTACAGATACCTTCTTTTGATTTTTTCCCCGTTCCCCGTTTCATATGCTCAAATTTCCAATTATCTTGTTCATGTAGAAATCCGTGCATTTATTATATCCATCTATTACGACTCAATAAAATGTTTGTTTCGTGCGCATAAGCAACATTTTATGCTAACTACGTAGTTAGTTTTGAATTAGTGTCATCATGTGCCAAACAATATGCGAGTAATGTAACAGACAACCTCATGTCGGAAATTTTCTACTTCCAATTTTTTATGAAATGTTAAGTTGAAACAGTAAATTATCATGATAAAGTTAATGTCGGTGACCAAACTTATTTGGCTCATGTTCCTTGAAATCAATGGTCCAATGTAATGCTTTAGTCTCAACATGCTGTGTAGCTTACCTTGAACGAAATGATTCGAATGTGACAAAGATATTAGATGGTACATCTTCAAATGCCCTTAGCATTTTTATAGTACAAAAGCGCACACAAGTGCGTGCAATATAATGTCGTACAAAGGCGCACACAAGTGTGTGCAATATAATATCGTACAAAGGCGCACACAAGTGCGTGCAATATAATATCGTACAAAGGCGCACACAAGTGCGTGCAATATAATATCGTACAAAGGCGCACACAAGTGCGTGCAATA
>SDVV010040010.1:0-10574 GCA_016164225.1 Gammarus roeselii | reverse complement strand
GTGCTTCCCACCTGGCAGCACGTGCATCACACCTGGCAGCAGATGCACCGAAGATGTTGCATCACACCTGGCAGCACATGCACAGAAGATGGTGCATCGCAACTGGCAACACATGCACAGAAGATGATGCACCACACCTGGCAGCACATGCACAGAAGATGTTGCATCAAACCTGGCAGCACATGCAGAGAAGACAGTGCATCACACCTGGCAGCACATGCACAGACGATGTTGTATCACACCTGGCAGCACATGCAAAAAAGATGGTACATCACACCTGGCAGCACATGCACAGAAGATGTTGCATCACACCTGGCAGCACATGCACAGAAGATGGTGTATCACACCTAGCAGCATATGTACAACAGATGGTGCATCACACCTGACATCAGATGCACAGAAGATGCTGTATCACACCTGACAGCAGATGTACAGAAGATGGTGCATCACTCCTGGCAGCACATGCACAAAAGATGGTGCATCATACCTGACAGCAGATGCACAGAAGATGCTGCATCACACCTGACAGCAGATGCACAGGAGATGCTACATCACACCTGACAGAACATGCACAGAAGATGGTGCATCACACCTGGCAGCACATGCACAGAAGATGGTGTATCACACCTAGCAGCATATGTACAACAGATGGTGCATCACACCTGACATCAGATGCACAGAAGATGCTGCATCCCACCTGACAGCATATGCACAGAAGATGGTGCAACACACCTGTCAGCAGATGCACAGATGATGGTACATCACACCTGACAGCACAAGCACAGAATATGCTGCATCACACCTGGCAACAGATGCACAGAAGATGCTGCATCACACCTGACAGCAGACGCAAAGAAGATACTGCATCACATCTGGCAGCAGATGCACAGAAGATGCTGCATCACACCTGACAGCAGATGCACAGAAGATGGTGCATCGCAAATGGCAGTACATAAAATCTCATCTTTCACGGAACACGCTGTCTTGTTTTTCCTTCGCTTCCACAGTCTGTCAACATCTATGCAGTTCGTTTGTGACAAGAGCGTTAATGGTCATGATGCGGCTATTTATGTTCGTTATCAATAACTACTATTTCAGCGATTTAGATTTGTTGCGCCGGACCGCAGAGTGTATCTTTTCCGTCCTATGAATTCAGTTCCACTTCTCCCTTCTCGTTTGGAGTCTTCAGAGAACTAACAGCGACACAGTGAAATGCCTACGCTGCCCAGCTGGTCCCCCCAAAAAAACAGACCTCATGGACGATTGTACAGCCCGAAAGAAAACCCGCCGCCCAATAACAGCACTAAACAGCTGTGGCCGGCCACAAGCGGGAACTCGTCGCCTCCTTGCTGGACGCTGACCTCTTCCAGGAGCAGTAGTTGGAACAATGAAACAACAACAATAGCAGCGGGAAAAAAATATAAACGTGTTTGCTAAGTTCAGCAATGGACAATGAAGAATACATACCACACACAACATCATTTTAGTTTGTTAGGGGCTGAATTATTTGATTGAAAACACCTCAATTACTGAAAGCAAATGTACATGGGAAGTATTGGCAGCGGAGAAAACAGTGAAGCGATGGTAACAGCAGTCTAGTGACGGCCACGGTAACCACACTCAAGTGATGGTAACAGCAGTCTATTAACGGCCATGGTCACAACACTGAAGTGATGGTAACGGCTGTCTAGTAACGGCCACGGTCACAACACTCAAGCGATGGTAACTGTAGTCTAGAAACAGCCACGGTCATAACACTCAAGCGATGGTAACGGCTGTCTAGTAACGGCCACGGTAACCACACTCAAGTGATGGTAACGGCAGTCAAGTAACAGCCACGGTAACAACACTCAAGCGATGGTAACGGCAGTCTAGTAACAGCCACGGTCACAACACTCAAGCGATGGTAACGGCTGTCTAGTAACGGCCACGTTCACAACACTCAATCGATGGTAACTGTAGTCTAGTAACAGCCACGGTCACATCACTCAAGCGATGGTAACGGCTGTCTAGTAACAGCCACGGTCACAACACCCAAGCGATGGTAACTGCAGTCTAGTAACAGCCACGGTCACAACACAAGCGATGGTAACGGCAGTCTAGTAACGGTCACGGTCACAACACTCGAGCGATGGTAACGGCAGTCTAGTAACGGTCACGGTCACAACCCTCGAGCGATGGTAACTGCAGTCTAGTAACGGCCACGGTCACAACACTGAAGCGATGGTAACGGCTGTCTAGTAACGGCCACGGTCACAACACTCAAGCGATGGTAACGGCAGTCTAGTAACGGTCACGGTCGCAACACTGAGCCGATATATCATGATGATGAGAAGACGTGATGAAGCCGTGTAGTCAAAAGTAAGCCTATAAAATAATTTACAAGATTAAATAGACCAAACAAGCTTGACCGGGGAGGGGGAAGGGCGGTGCTAACTAAGGGGGTTCAGCCTCGTGCCAATACCCTCGACTCTAAATCACGACGAAGGGGGGTTACTTCTGAGTATCTTTAATCTCAAGGTGGCCACCCTCTGAGTTAACGTTATCCACTCTTTATATTAACAACCGACTGCAATATTGTTTTTAAAGTTCTCAAGGCAAGAGTGACATATGTGAACTATCATTCTAAATGTGTTATCACATTTACAGACATAAATAAACGCCTTAAAAATGATTGATACGCTGATATGTGCTATGGAAATAAGTTATATTGGTCGACTTATTACGCAGCTGAGGAAAAAAATTCTGATAAAATACGGTATTTTTGAATTATTAAATTGGTAACAACTGTGTTATGAGATCCTCTCCACGGATGTTTTGTAACCGCAGATACCATTGGTTAACTTGGCAGAATGAACACAAGGCCTTGTTCTTAAATTATATGAGGGCATCAGGTCTGACAGAGAGATAATGCTGACACAGTGGAAAACGGTGGCTCAAAATGACAAATCGAATAGAGTTTCCTGCTGAATTAATATATTGGGTTTCAGGGTAGGATAATTGGGACATGTGGTGTAACTCAAAGAGGACATCACTAAGTCGCTAATGGAGATGCCTAAGAGGGTCGGGGTATTGTGGAGAAATACTGATAATGGTAACAAGATTTCGAAAACTTGGTATGAATTCAAACAAGAAAGCATCATATCGCCAGGCTCTTCCGTTTGAAACCGCCACCAACAGCATTGATCGTCTGTTTGTCATCATAGATTCCGCATGCCTTTGTGACGGTTTTAACAGATGACCCCTGTGTTTTCGGATGTATTTTTTTATTTAAAATGTCTTTTTCATTGTGCATTCTATACATATGTGCAGTTACTAGTTCGTCGTAATCGTTGTTAAATCAAAATTGAAGCCAAGGGTATCATAGTGCATTTGTTTGTGACAGTTATTTGTTCATCTCATGATATTTCGCTGTATTCATTTCAGTCGGATAAGATTTACAGAGTCGTGATTTATCTATTACGGTTAAAGAATACTGGCCAGCTGTAGTTGTAGATTGGCGACTTGGAGTAACAAGAAAGGTGGCACGGGTGACGGAGTAAACAAAGGACTTTGCGGGAACGTTTATGTCAAATGCTATTTGCATGAACAGTTATTTGGCATGATACATTTTCTGCACCTGTTATTGTGGTTAGTTGCGTTATTACCGACATGTTTCCGAGTAGTTTATGTCGTGATTATTGTGTGGAGAATTAAGATATGTGATACGCATGCTTTGCAACGCTACTCATCAGTAAAAAGGGTCCTACATTGTATTGCTAACAATTTTGTAAACAACATCTGTATAACATTTCGATCACCCGTTTTGTATAATACCTCTATAGATTTAGATTCATTTTTCCCAAAAAAACTCATTAACGACTGTTAAACATTGTGTGTTTGTGCACAGAGCAGAAGCTGTGAGAGTTTGGGAAATGATCCATTTTAAGCGACTATTTTAATTACTGTGAGGTTAAACAGTTTGAGGAACGCACCTACCAAGAATTTGATCTGTTAATTAGTTTTAACGGAAAGTGCAATATAATGATTTTTTTCCTTCAGTGCCTGGTTCCATTCCGGACTATACAAACGTTCTGTTCTCCACATGTTCCATTTAGATTTGGTGGTAACATTACAATTACGAGGGATGATACTAATTTTGTTCAAAAGGGTAAATTTTTTTCTATCAATACGTAAAGAGGAAATAACCCTAGTGATCTTTGTGGCATGTTCACGATACTTCTCTCACCACTCATGTACGGATCTACGTGTCATTGTTCCTTTTCATTGTTGCCTAGCAAACCAAAGGGGAATGATCGGTAAGGGCTATGTGCTTGGGCAACCGTCCAGCCGTGCCCGGATGGCTTTGATTGTTCCGTCAGGTAAGCCCCAACAAATGCCAGTAGATCACGAACATGGCTCGCACCCGTTCTCACCAGGATTACATTTTTGCATTCAACAACAGTTCTGTACTGACCCATCTGACATCGATCACTATTGACAAAACGGTTAAAAGGCGACATAGAACATTAACGGTATTTGCTCTTCGATTATCTGTCCATTCATGAAGTATGTAAGAGAATGATTTTATAATAAATCAACAATCTGCCTTAAGAAATGCTTTACCTGTCCATCACAGTTAGTGCATTTTCAACATCCCAGTGATCTAAAAGAACGAATACTTAAAGAGTGACAAGTAAAACACCGTATGCATTTCCTTTATCAATTGTTAATACAACACCTGTATCGTCTGAACTAGACATTTTTTACTAAGGAAAAATGTGCGGCTTTACATATGCTCCACTACAAAAGACAGGATTGTTTGATCATGTTTTCAGTATACCGAAACATTGCATATAATTACAACCAAAACAAATTGAAATAATTTGAACATTTTAGGAATTGCAGCCCTTCTATGTTGAGTTGTTGGTCAAAACAATTGTGATCATAAGGGAAAATCAATATCACCTAAATAATGAGTATATCTATTCTAGTACCATGTATTGTACCTTGCTTTGTGGCCTGATCAACTATAGTATATAAAACGAATCAGGTATCGATCATTTGTTTTGGCATGGAATATAATTTGTTGGTGGGTTATATGAATACGTTTAAAAGAGAGGGACTGATTCTGGAGGACATTTTTGACAAATAAAGAGTGAAATGTCCACTTTCACAATTGAGCACGATTTGCAAACTTGTGGAAATAAATCAATCGTAATTATGGCAGAAAACACCTCATGAAGCAGGTATTGATTTCTAGACAACTATTAGCCATTTCTCTATAAGCTGTTGTGTGTGTATCCCATGTCGGTAACGTAGTAGCATTACACACAGTTTTAAAATATGCACTTCTACTTAATCTAATCCGAATTTCATTTAACAATATGTTACTAACTTGAACCTTCTAGAGTGCATATTCTTTTGAATCTCCTAAAAGGATTACATGCATTTTACAGACTCTTTCGGCAAATATTCAGATTAGTGAAAAACCGAAGTTCTGGGATGAGCTTTGGTAGTTTAATGAACACCACCGCATGAACAGCAGTTTTGTCCAGTTGTAGTGGGAACAATTATAAACTTGAAGAAAGAACAGTAATTGCAAGCAAGAAAAATTCGGAAACGTGTTTTCTGGGAAAAGTTTTCGGTGGACATAATTCATTTCAAACTCCCAATAGGTACAAGGCAGTGGTTCTTGATAAATGTTTCTTGCCCTTTGCCGCGTTGAAGACTATCCCTCACCAAAAAAAAAAACTATTGTTTGGCCAGGCTGCACCGGATTGCGGTGTGACTAACGACGGTACAAATAATGAACAGAATACATCAAACACATCACGTGTTTGATGTATTCTGTATAGGGCACTAGAAAATTTTACATTTGAAGCCCCACAGGTGGAATTTTCACCTATTCTGGTCTTAGTATGGATGACTAGAAATCTAGGCTTGAACTACATTGCTAGTTTTTTTTTGGGTGGATTATGATTTTACTTTCTAAAGTAAAACTCCATTCACCCTGGCCAGGATACTATTTATGCTTTCTGCACAGATTCATTCCTGAAACATTATCTGCGCCGAATTCAACTGATAAATCTCTTCCTATGTCTGCAAGCCAAATTTTATTCATGGGGCATTTTTAATGTTCGCTGCTTGTCATTATGCCCTATTATTTGTCCTACTTCAATTGTATTCGTTTACTGCCTCTCCTAAGTGAAAATATTAACACATATTTTATAACCAAAATTTGTCGTTTCATACAGAACCTAGAAAATTATATTTGTTCACATTTTGAGTGTGAGAATATATTTAATACTGCAAACTGTTTTTCCATACAATTCGGCATACAACATATAAACGACGGTTCTATAGATATGTAATTGACATGGAATTCTATAGATATGTAATTGATATGCTGTGTAATTGATATGATATGTAATTTCATGTCAACTGAAGACGAGAGGTTTCCGAAGTTCACCGAAACATAAATAATTTTATCTTCTTGCGAGTTGTGACAAGGAAAAATAAACTGCGATCGCCTCGTTTATTCTACCGTCCTCGACTTCTCAGAACAAACACTGACGCAATCTATCTGCGTACAGCCCACACGTAATGCATCAAGTACTTCGACCCCCCCCCCCTACCGCCCAAAGTAAGACAATTCTACTGGTGAACTATTGGAAGACAATTTTTTTAGTAATGAAAACTGGTCCCATTTCTCATTTTATATAGTATATGTTATTACCGAGAGCAGTAATCCTCTAATTGATGGACATAAATTAACAATTAAGGGTGGCAATTATACGATTTTATTGGTTCCTCATTCAATTTACTGAAAGTTTAATTATTGAAGGTCTCTCGACGTTTTTAAAGGTTCCCCGTTTAATCATTGCGAGCCATCATACGATTTCACTGGTTCCTCGTTTCTTTATTGAAGGTCACTCGACGATGTTGAAGGTTCCCCTTTAATCATTGCAAATCACTAAACGGTTAAACTGTTTCCTCGTTTGTTTATTGAAGATCACTTGACGACGCTAAAGGTTCCCCGTTTAATCATTATAAGCCACACTACGATTTTGCTGCTTCGCGTTTGTTTATTTGAGGTCACTTGACGATGTTAAAGGTTCCCCCTTTAATCATTGGAAGCCACTATAGGACTTTACTCCTTCCTCGTTTGTTTATTGAAGATCACTCAACGACGTTAAAAGTTCCCGGTGTAATCATTGTCAGCCAAATTACGGTTGTACTGGCTCCTCATTTGTTTAATGAATGTCGCTGTGATGTCATAGGTTCCCCGTCCATATAATTGAAAGACCCTCTGCAATTTTATTACTTCTGCGTTCAATATTGAAGGTCAGTCTAAGATGATATTGGTTCCACGATTAATCAATGCATTCCTATTATATTCGATGTTATTGGTTCCAGGTTTAGTTATTGAAGGACCCTATACGGTATTATTGTTCCTTGTGGACTCAATGAACGTCAGTCACTACGATGTTGTTGGTTTCACGTTAATTCAACGAAGGCCACACTGAGAAATATTGGTTCCCCGTTCTTCGGTATTGTGTTATATTGTATGTTTACGACCACGTCACATTTTGAAATAGTCATGTGTCCTGTGATTTGAATAATTGATTATAGTTTGTTCGCAAATTTTGCTCATGCACATCGATTTGTTGTGTAGGTGTTATATTCTGAATATTCAATTTAAATCGTTATTCACCAGCCTTGAAGAATAAACACTATCTAAAAATGAGGATCTTTATACCCACATAAGTCACGTGGATATATAGTAACATCGTTGAAGATAGAGTCAACCTCAACATTAAAAAAACGCATTTTTATTATAATATTTCATTGCATATAAATCTACCTTTACCTGGCCGAATTGGGCGATGATTTCCCATGTACGATATCGATGGTGATCTGCTACTGGTAGGGAGAGCTGTCATTTACCGCAAACAAAAACATGAAAGTAGAAAGATCGGTATAGAAGAAAAGAAGAAAGTCAGTGTTGAACCTGATTTCTTCTAAATGCATTCCTCATTTTTCAACAATCAATTCAATAACATTCATGAAATTAAGAAATGAAGGACACGAGAAAAACTTCGTCTCTTTGAAGTTCGTTTAAATCTATTACATTTCTTCCGTTCCTCAATCTCAGAGCGTCGTGGCAGGTCCCTTTTTTCCTCCCAGTTTGAATCCAGCCAGCGCCTCTCATCCGTTTTTTCTGATGATTTATCACCCCTTTGGAGCCCAAGGCACGAAGTTGCTTGATTACATTCGGCCTGGCGACAGGGACAGGCAAGATACATAGAGTAGTGAGTGTATGTGGTGACAGCTGTTAAAAGGGGCCGTCTAGAGTCTTCGGAGAGAATGGGATGCTTCTTGACATATACAAATGGGAACTTTTTTATAGGGGCAGGTTTATTGAGAACCCACTATTGTATGGATCTCTATCTGTCCAGGAATTAGCCCGTGAGGAAGGCATGGCGGAGACAGACATGTGTCTTCTCGACAGTTTCAGTGTGCAGGAGCAAAGACTTCGTAATTTATTAAAGATATATTGGGGAAGTTTTAATACAAACGATGTCACCTGCTTATATTATTTAAGCACTATAAGTGCTTATATAATGACTTAAACTGCAGTTTTGAATTTGCAGGCATAACTGCTAGTTTGTGACATATGTTTAAAAACTGCATAAATTAAACACTCGCCACTGCCTTTTCTTTCTGTTTTTATATCTGAAAATATGATATGGAACGATCATAATCCTAACTAACAACATCACATCGATGAATGAAATCAATCGAACCGACTTTACAAGCCAACAATTGGTTGGCCCTAACAATTGGCCCTAACAATTGACCTCGAATAGAAGTGATTATAAAACACTCGAATTGGAACAATTAGTTTAAGCATTAGGAAGATAGCATAATTCAAAACAATCGGTTCTTTACGAGATCATATCCGTAACAAACTT
Organism: Gammarus roeselii; assembly: GCA_016164225.1. Taxonomy (NCBI): domain Eukaryota; kingdom Metazoa; phylum Arthropoda; class Malacostraca; order Amphipoda; family Gammaridae; genus Gammarus; species Gammarus roeselii. The sequence goes on along the minus strand of SDVV010040010.1, from coordinate 1,617 downwards.
CACAGTCGCTTGCTCAGAAGACATATGACTCATATAACATCATTCAAAGCCCTATTTGTCAAGATGACAAACTGTAGTTACACTTGGCAAAAATATTTCGAATGTTAAGGGAAGTGAAGTTTACATCACAAAGGCGACTAAACAATTTTGCTTGACGAAAGACATGGCAAATACGGGGCACAGAGTGGAAATGTACTGAATCAAAATCCTCGCTTAAGAAAATTATTCACGAAACAGTACGGTAGTAGTGTGGTCAAAAATGTAGTATTACAGGTAGGTGTGGTGCCATCTATCATCGTCGCCCAAAGAGTCAAATGGAAAAAAAGTATTGATTTGAAATCTTCATGACATCTCATTATTACACCATAAAAGCATCACTTGACCGACATTAATTTCTCTTTCCTACAGCATTACAAATCTAAGAGGAGGTATCCTATGACAGTCGATATTCAGCTGAATATCATATCTCTAGTGTCGCATTTCGCAAAGTCTCTCGTTTGCGAGGAAGCTTCCCTGTATTATTCAATCAACTGACCCCACGGCTGTCGGGGGCGGGGGAAAAAAGATCCGGAGGGAAGAGAGGGACGACTGAAATTGTGAAGCTGGTCCCGGATTTCCTACCCAAATTGATACAAACCAGCAGAATGATTCAAGAGAGAAATAATTGAATGGCCATCGATGGTACTTGTTTATGCAATATTTGGGATCATGGATAACGATATCAGAAGAAAAGGACGATTTATTATGACTCGGCAAATTTGTAATTTTGCGATGCTCATTGCCTGTCAAGTTTCCATTTTTCGACAATCAGCTCTACTGAAACTAGTGTCACTTAGTTTGTGAGGTATCACTCACTGTGATGGCATTCATATGCCGCTCCGTCTTCTTTGCTGGGCGGCTATTGCTCTACTCCAATATCCCCTTTCAAATTCAAACACTTTGCTCAACAAAACTTGAATCCACAAATTTATAGGTAGAGGCATTACGTTGGAGCATCTAGGTGAAAAATATCTAGGTAGAGACATTACATTGCAGCATCTAGGTGAAGATGATCATTTTCCTTCTCTTTCGACCCATTATATCATTACACTTATGGAATTTTATTTAATATCATTCGACCTACATTGTGTGCATCATTCGAACTACATTGTGTGCATCATTTGAACTACATTGTGTGCATCATTCGATCTACATTGTGTGCATCATTTGAACTACATTGTGTGCATCATTCGAACTACATTGTGTGCATCATTTGAACTATATTGTGTGCATCATTCGAACTACATTGTGTGCATCATTTGAACTACATTGTGTACATCATTTGAACTACATTGTGTGCATCATTCGAACTACATTGTGCGCATCATTCAAACTACATTGTGTGCATCATTCGAACTACATTGTGTGCATCATTCGAACTACATTGTGTGCATCATTCGAACTACATTGTGTGCATCATTCGAACTACATTGTGTGCATTATTCGAACTACATTGTGCGCATCATTCGAACTACATTGTGTGCATCATTCGAACTACATTGTGTGCATCATTCGAACTACATTGTGTGCATCATTCGAACTACATTGTGTGCATCATTCGAACTACATTGTGTGCAT
>SDVV010040009.1:0-10574 GCA_016164225.1 Gammarus roeselii | reverse complement strand
TGCATTGTTCCGCTATATAAGGGCAAAGGAGATAAAAAATTAATGCTGCAACTCGAGAGGTATCAGTCTGTTATGTGTCGTTGGTAAGTTGTACGGGAGAGTGCTGATCAAAAGGATTAGAGACAGTACGGACTGCGCAATTGGAGAGGAACAGTGTGGCTTTAGGAGTGGTAGAGGGTGTACCGATCAGATATTTGCAGTGAGACAGGTATGTGAGAAGTACCTTGCCAAAGGAAAGGATGTGTTCTGGGCCTTCATGGATCTGGAGAAGGCATACGACAGACTTGACAGGGAAGCGCTGTGGAGGGTGTTGCGTTTGTATGGAGTGGGCGGACATCTCTTGAAAGCAGTGCAGAGTTTCTATGCTGACAGCCGAGCATGTGTCAGAGTGGGGAGCGAGGTGAGTGATTGGTTCACAGTGAAAGTGGGATTGAGACAAGGCTGCGTGATGTCTCTCTGGCTGTTTAACCTCTATATGGATGGAGTGGTCAGAGAGGTGAACGAGAGTGTGCTGGGTCGTGGCTTGGAACTGTTGGAAGCGAATGGGCGGAGTTGGCAGTTGAGCCAGTTGCTATTTGCTGATGATACGGCCCTGGTTGCGGATTCGGAGGAGAAGCTATGTAGGCTAGCGTCAGAGTTTGGTAGAGTGTCTGAGAGGAGGAAGCTTCGAGTGAACGTGGGTAAGAGTAAAGTAATGAGATGCTCGAGAACTGTCGATGCGAGCAAAATAGGAAGTTCAGTGTTTTAAGTATCTGGGCTCCCATGGGGAGAAAACTGAACTAGTGGAAACTGAAGTGAAGGCGCGAGTGAAGGAGGGATGTAAAGTGTTGGGTGCACTAAGGAGTGTTTTAGCTGTAGGACGTTGGGGATGGAAGCAAAGAGTCGGCTGTATGAGGGTGTTGTTGTCCCAACCGTACTCTACGGAGCTGAGGCTTGGGGGGTGAGAGCAGAGGAGAGAAGAAGGTTGAATGTTTTCGAGATGAAGTGTTTAAGGAGCATGGCTGGAGTAACGCTGAGAGACCGGATCACCAACGACGTGGTTCGAATCAGAACAGGGATGGTGAAGAAGTTGGAGAACAGAGTGGATTCGCGTGTACTGAGATGGTTCGGGCACATGGAGAGGATGGATGACGGGAGATTGGTGAAAAGGGGTGATGAATGCGGAGGCGAGTGGTCGCAGGCCTAGAGGTAGACCGAAGTTTGGGTGGATGGATGGTCTGAAGCAGGCGTTGAGAAGGAGAGACATGAATGTGGAGGTGGCGAAAGAGCGTGCAATGAACAGGAGTGAGTGGAGAATGGTTGATTTTGAAGCTGCTCTGATGTGCTTTCCCGCCCTTGGCATCCCACTGTCGGGATGGTCGTGGGTGGGGGGGCCCGGCCATTATGACGCGGCGGGGGTAAACCAGTGAAAACTGTCGGGCCCTGCTGCTGACGACGGTTCCTTGGACTGCACTTGGGACCCAGAGTGTGAGTTGAGGGGCTACCGACAGGACCCTTTAGCACAAAAGGGCTAAGTTGTGTGAGTGTGAGCGTAGGAGGGTGTGAGGTGCGCCTTGCCGTCGGCAACCCCCCTTTCTGGGGGATGCAGCTTAGTGTCTGTACCTGTATTTCTTTGAAACTGCCTTTCTCCCAATCAACTAAATGACTAAGATTTACACTAGATCATGCGCAGGTCATCACATATAAAACATATTAGCCCCCAAACTTCTTACAACGACTTCAACCCTTTGCTCCCAGAAGGAAATTTTACTTGCAGATCAAAATTTAGGTTATATGAACACATTAGATTGTAATATACGAAGGTATATTAGAAATTGAGCTACAAGCGCTAAATAGTCACGTCCAGAAGACCCAAAAAGAATTTAACAAGCAATTGACCCCAAACAATGTGAAAAGGAACCTCATGATATAGTTAAACCCAAAACAGAAAAATTCACTAAGAAGAGGGAAAAATCATGAATTTCAGTCCTTAAAAGGACAACGTAGCAGTTACTGATAAGCTAAAATAATGTAGGCCCGTAATATGCCTCGCTACACTCATCTGAACGAACCAAATTCGAGCATGGGTGAATGAGAGACGTGAATTAAACGCAATCGTAACCATGGGTCCATGATATAACAAATGCAATTCTGAGATTATTTAATGTCTTGGATCTGCCTAAGGATTTATTTTTCTTTTTGCATTACTGATGAAAATATATTGCATCCTCAAATTAGATTAGAGATGGGGCCTTCTAACGCTGGAGTCAGCGTCTTTCTGGGAATGAGTGTCAAACCAGCAACTGTTGCTGCATCAAGCTGTAGATAATTCTATAAGATTAAAGTTAGGTCTACTACGACGTTAAGTCAATGTCCTTCACGCAACAAATGTCTTAGTTATGCATGAATGCCACAGGACGTATATAAAAAGATTAGAGTTAGGTTTGCTACTGCAATAATGCAATGCCCTTCACGCTGTGCGTGTCAGAGTTATGCACGAGTGCCAAAGAACGTACATTATAAGATTAGTTAGGTTTGCTACTGCACTGAGTCAATGTCCTTCACGCGGCGAGTTCCACAGGACGTATATTGTATTTAAAATTAGTCGGGAAATAAACATTTTAACAATAAAATATCACAAGTGCAATTGAAAAATTAAAATTCTGTCTTCTAGTGCAAGCAGATTAAAAACCAGTAAACTTATAACAAAAAGATCGTAGGTAATTTCAGTTGTCTGAGCGATGTTCAGAAGATACCAAATTTCAAACAGAAACACTTACAAATCTCACACCCACCAAAAGCATATTTCATTAAATTCTTTACTGCGTACACTTCTTGAGCCACTAGCAATTGATTAGCGTGAGGGCCAGGCCGCCGGGTCATGTCGGCTCACCTCGCACTTCGTCCTCGCTCGTACTCTACATCGTCCGCATGAGCGGACCAATCGTGTCTACTTACGTAGTCAAGTTGAAGAGTCAAGCTGTAGAGTAAACTTGTGCTTCCAACAAATTCAATTCTGTATTTGATGATATGATACTTTTTATTACAGTAAAAGGACTTGCAATTAAAAAAAAAATTAAACTTCATACCTTTCATATTTGAATTCATAAAATATATATATATTTAAAAGCAGTATCAAGCTCTACTGCAAAAGAGATTTTAAATGATGCAGCTATTGCATGTCATCATAACTTCCTAGCTGGAAGAGGAGATATGTTTTTGGCCAAAACGTTTACTACAGGCAGACGCGTGGACAGACCCAGGCATACACTTTTTGGAATCAGGGCTTTTTAGAAAATGATGGAATGAAAGAGCTCGTTTTATAACCATGTTTCCCATCTTGTTTTTCGAGACAGTAGTCTTGAAACGCGAAACAGTGTTCTAGACACAAAACACCAAGTTGTTATGTTTAAAGACAACTTCTGAAGAAAGTCTTCACTAACGATGATTAACAGTAAAGAATCACCTGGACATTAGTTCTGGGTAGGACAGCAACAGCATCGATAAGTGCAAGATTGAGCTCTTTCTTTCTGTGCGTGTCTTGCGGTAGGAGGGTGGGGCAAAAGATCAACAGCTGGCAGAGGCGCGAGAGCAGCAGGCTGGAGGTGCTGTAGAGTGGTACACAGAGCAGCAACAACTCCCTCAGGGGCTGAAACAAATTTACGGTTCCATATTACAGGCAGTATAGTTTTAGAGAGGACATTGAACAAAAAAAAACTAATTGCATAGATTTCAGGTATAGGTGTAAACCGCTGAGAGTTTTAGCCGGCATTGCCAGATGGCGAGTAATGTTTTTTTTTTAATCACGGGGTGGGAACTCGGATAGGTGTAAATTACTCAGTTATCTGCCAAGCAATCAGCTTAGCAGACACGCTCAAGATTAGATTAGAGTGACGAGACTTTCCAGCGAGCTGGATTCATCGACCTTCTGACGCCGAATGTCAGACCAGCAAATAGTGCTTCATCAAGATAGTCTTTGTTTCTCTTCTTTTTCAATGCCTGAGTTAAGGTTTACTACAGCGCAAAGTCGAAGTTCTTTACGCAGCGAACGTCTATGGTATGTACGGATGTCACAGGAGGTACAGGAACTCCTATGGTGCCGGCCGAGAAAAAATCAAGCAAATTAGAATGGAGGAGAAAAGGAGAGATAGCAAAGGGTGAAGAAGAGAGGAGTCTGAAGGGAAATAAGGGTGTTCACCCCCCCGGTTGAGCCGTGAATTCGTGCGGCCCGTGAACCTAACAGATGCCTAGGGGGGACAGACACGCGCAAGCAATGACATAAGTCCTTCACCTTCAGAACAGAGGCAACAACATAATAAAAATATTTTCAAGGGGAGAGTAAATGATTATTATATTCAAATGAGCATAACTGCAGAAATATGCTAAAACAGTATCGGAATTATCAAAGTTGCAGCCCAACACCACCCATCAAAACACGGCACATGCTCCCTAAAGTCAATCTCACACTCCTCACCTGCTCCTGTGAGGCCTTAAACGAGAAATGGTTGGAGAGCGCAACGTCCAAGGCAATCTTGAGGGCAGCGAGCAGTGCCGCCACCGCGGCGCAGTCATCCTCGGACGGTTTAGCGGCGCTTTCACCGCTGGAGGCGCGTTGTACTGCCAATACGAGACCGTCGAGCAGGTCCACGGCGTACTGGCCACAGTAGGGCCAGAAGTGCCGGGCGCAAGATTCCATCGCCGCGAGGGACAGGTTACGGGAGTCGGGGCTGCAACAGGAAGGTAACACAGTTAAAAAGATATCAGAGGGGCGGTAGTCGGGGCTGTAACACTTTGCTAACGAATCTCACAGATGGAGAGCAGTGGAGCCAGCAGCAACAAAAACAACAGGCTGGAACAGAGATTAACTAATCACATCATGTCATAATTGAAGTGGAGTGTAAGCATATGTAAGCCCTGCAACAAGAAACGTAATCTGCGAGATATCAATAGCTGTTGATCATCATCCGGTAAGATGGATGAAGTGGCAACCTTCCACTAGAAAGAAAATGGCCACACATGATAGCACAAGGCTGAACATCTGAAGAGGAAGTGCTACCATGGTGCATAAAATGCCATGACATCATTTAATATGAACTTGGGACCATGTAATGATGGGCAGTAAACAAAAAATATTTAATTTTTTGGAATTAAAAGTCCCTACATCCGAAGACAGTTCTATTACTGCTCATCCTACAAACTTTATTGCATTTTTGGAACAACTATGTATGAATACTGTACAAATCACAACACATAACTATTCTTATAACTATTGTCCCAACAGGTAGCTTCATGAAACTAAGTTGCTACTCAAGTCATAACTATAGCTTCTTGACCACTCAATGACTCAAATAACAAAACTCATTTTCTTTACAGACTCGCTAACTATCGGCTATTTAGCATTAAAGTAGAATTGATCACACTAATTGTATTGCTACGTAGATGCGACAATGGTGATTTAATAGAGTAGTTCTGGCTTAAACGACTATGATCAATTCAATAGCAGCCTTCATGACATGGAAGTCTGCAACTTGGGGCATGCATACAGACGTGATCTCTTGCAACAACATAAAGCTAACAGACATGCAGAGAGCTAGGAGGGAGCAAGTGGCAATGAAAAGTTACACAACAGAAACAGCCAAGTGAAAATCTGCCTGCTGAATGGTGAGATGATACACGATACAAGCAAGATATTCAAGGTCTTTACTGCCTCTTTATTAGGAGTTCTGTCAGAGAAACTCCAAGTATCAGTTATTTGAATAAAGTTTGTCAGATGCCGATTTTTCAAGGGATGAGGTCCTGCATATTCTCTCTGCTCTTACTCCCAGTTCCAGTATGGGTCCAGATAGCCTTCACCAACAACTGTTGAGAAGCCGTGTTGATGAGCTCTCCTTCCCTCTCATTGTAATTTTTCAAAAGTCAACAAGGACAGGAACTGTCCACTGATCCTCTGAATTACAGACTTGTAAGCTCAACATCAATTTGTTGCAAATACATGGAAAAAAAGTTGTGTACAGGTTGACTGGGTATCTGGAGAGCAAAAATTTTTTCACAGATTAGCATGGTTTTCAAAGTAACCATAGCAGTGAGGATCAGTTGCATTTGACCTACGATGATGAGAAGTGAAGTGACAAGGGATATATTGTGGATGTAATAATGGTTGACTATTCAAAAGCATTCAATGTGGTTAGCCGTGCTGCACTTCTGTCTAAGCTGGAATCCTTTGGTATTTGTGTTTTTTTGCTTGCCTGGATTTCTGCATTCCTCTCTGGCACTGGCAGGATGATGAGTGCTTATGAGAGTGGCAGTCTGGCTCTATCCTTAGACCACAAGCATTCTAGATCAATATTAATCTCATGTCCAGCGTTCTTTCACGCAAGTTCAAGACATTTGCAGAGCACTTCAAGCAGTAATAAAGATATTTAGGTAAGGACACTGAGTCTGCCTTGCAGGATGTCCAGTCACAACAATCTGGGTTGGATACAGTTGACTCAGTAGTAAAGTAATGGAATCTTGGTTGTTGTTGTAGCCCAACCCCAACTCCCCCTGCATAGGAGGAGCCACAGCAGGCGCACAACCCAAAGCCTGAGAACCCACCGACATGTGTTATGGATGTTTTAGCAGATGCAGGCATTTATATAAGGCCTACAGCATGAGGAAGTTGATGCTGCCTCTCGGGCGTTCCCACAGATCACGTATCGACGTGATATTGTGGTCGAAACGGCCGGGTGCTACGGTTGGGCACGACGTCATGACGTGCTCGACCGTATCGGGTGAGCCTCTGCATTGCAGACAAAGGTCGGAATGGACATTCCCCCAGTCTATACTGGTATGACTGGAGGGCCGCATGATGCCCGCACCTCAGCCGCGACAGGTGGACCGGACCCGGTCACCTCTGGGCAACCCCAAATCCTCCACGTCCACCTCAGGCGGATGACCCCCCCAGGACTGTGTTAACTCTTGTGTTTGCCTAATGCAAGGGCTGTAAAGTGTGTGTGTACCTGTTTGTGCATGTATGTGTTGTCTGTAGGACGAGGAATGGTCGTGTTGTGATGGTCAAAGTGTGTTGCTGGTGTGTTGTGAAGGTGTCTGTTGGTTTGACAGGGGTTCAGTAGGTGGTTGCAGGGATGTGTCTGGTCTACAATCTTGTTAGAAACTTGAGTCCCCTCTCATATCAAGCTGATGTTTGAGATAGAGGACCTTGGTTTCATCATGCAGGTGGGAAATTAGTGTGGACTGTGTACAGCCCGTTGCGATGCGCAAGGCCGTGTCAGAGGACCAAGCGGTGTTTGCGTAGGAGATGACGGGCCTAATAAATTGTTTAAATAGTGTTGTAATCGATTCCTTGGAATGACCGTAGGTGGTTGTGGTAAGCACCCGGGACACATTCAGTCATGGTATGGCTTTAGCACCAATGCTGTTGGTGTGAGATTTGAATGTCATCCCCGTGTCATTAGTTATTCCAAGGATTGTGGCAGTGGGACTGTGGGGTATGGGAGTGCTGTTAAGCATAACATGGGGGTGAACCCGGTGTTCACTGTTGTCTGATTTTAATTGTGTTAGGGAAGACTTGCTAGCAGACACCCTCATTCTGTTATCCAGCAGCCAGACTTCAAGTGAGTTCAGGTACTGCTGGACGTGTGCAGCAGTGATCTAGTGTTTGTGGTGTGTGATTTTTGTGAGGTCATCCGCATAAGAGCAGATTTAGGTGTTGGGTTGGGTTGTGTTGGATTTGGCAGGTCGTGCATGAAGGAGTTGAAAAGGGAGGGGGAAAGGACAGAGCCCTGTGGGACACCATTGGGGAAGTGACGGATAAGCGATGGCTAGTTATTATAGACAGTGTGCGCTTGTCTGCCTGAGAGGAAATTAGCAATCCATTTCTTGTAGTGTGGATGTATCTGTGTGTTCAGTAATTTGTTAATGAGGACGTGTCTTGGAACTGTGTGGAAGGCCTTACTAATGTCCATAGCGCATACCAGGGTTCGTTTGGCTGGCTTCTTTTCATTCAGGCCTTCACAGATGGTCCGGGTGAGGTTGGTGATGGGAGTGGTTGTTGAGTGTTGGGTCCTGAAACCGTGTCGTGTGGGGGAGAATGGAATGTGGGTATTAATTTGGTTTAGAACCAGTCTCTCAAAGATTTTCGAGGGTTCAGGAGAAGAGAAATTGGCCTGTATGAGGCTGAATCTGTGAGAGCTTAGTTGGGTTTCAGGATGGGTATGATTATCCCTCGTTTCCCGGTATTGGGTATTGCATTGTGTAGTATGGAAAAGTTAAAGATGTCTGTGAGGGTCGCGATGTCGCGAGGACCTAGATGTTTAAGGTGGATGTATGATATGCCACCTGGACCCCTTGCAGACGTGCTATTAGTCTGGTGGATAGGGGCTATGGTCATGGCTGGTGTGAAAGGAGGTTCAATGTTGAGGTCGATCTATAATTTGTGTAACTGTTTGAGTATCCTGCTATTGTCTGGATGGTGTAGTAGGTGGCAGGTGTTTGCGTAGTGTTTTTTGAGTATGTTTGCTTGTTGTTGAATTGTGTTTTTGTTGTTGAGGCTTCTGATTTAAGTTTCCATAATTTTGATGGCCAGGTTCCAAAGTTTGTGTTTGCAAGCAAATCCCGCTGCAGGTTTGTCTCTTGCTCACAAATATCTGCATCTATTTCTGCGTTCAGGGTTAGAATCTATCTGATTTGGTCATTGGTGAAGGGTAAATTACGAGAAAGCTGGATTGAAGCCACAAAAGAACCCGGCGGTATGTGTTGCCTGTCAGCGTAGGTAAGTACTGCTGTGAAGTGTTTTGTGGCCATGTCGATGGATGTATATTGGGTGATGCCAAAGTCTTTTCATGCGGTTTCTCTAGTTATCGTGTTTTCGTCCCAGTCTGCTCTCTTGTAATTTCAAAAGGTATGAGGGGACTTATTATGGATTGGGGATTGGAGTTGATAATTAATGACTATTAGAAGGTGGTTGGACAACATGTCCTGGTGGACGGCCCACTGGCAATTTAGAGCAAGATTGAGAGAGCAGAATGAGTCGTCCGAGGAGGTCTGTTTGGTGTTAGGGTTGAAAGGTTTGCGAGTGTGAGTGTTTGTGTTGTTTGGTGTGATGAGTGTGTCTAATTGATCAACGAGAACACTGCCTCTCCCGTCAGCGCTCTGCAAGGTGAGCCAGGAGAGGTTGTGCGCCTTGAAGTCCCCTCGAGCAAAGGTGTTGATGGTTGTGTTGAGAAAGTCTAGTTGAGGTGTGTATTGTGGTGGGCATGAACTAGTTGGTGGATTGTATATGTTGAACATGTTGTACTGTTTTATGTGGATTTGTATGAGTGGTGATTGTAGTTCTAATGTGTTGTCGGGGGGAGTTGTACGCAAGTGAAGGCGATTGTGTTTGTGAAGTGCAGGTTTTAATGTACAAGTGTAATGAGTCCGCCACCACCGTCTTTGTTGGGACGGTTGTGACGGAGTGATGTGTAATCAAGAAACTTTTGTGCTTTGGAGTTTTGTTTGTGTTTTGTTTCTTGGAGTAAAGCAATGTAGATATGGAGTTTGTGTAAGAAGTGTTTCAGTTCTACTTGTTTTTGACCATTTCCATTTGTATTCATCTGTAATATTTAGATGTCTGGCACTGGCTAGGGGTGGTTGCAATTGCCCGGGAATTGGTGGGGGGGCCCAAGAGTGCGGGGTAGGGGTGGTGGCTGTGCTGATTGAGAGCAAGGAGCCTGAGGCAACACGGGTGGCGACCCAGGCTGGGGAGTCACCGCCGGAGGCACAGGAGAGGGGCCGCTCAGCGGTGGAGCGGCATCAGGTGATGGTACGGGGTGGCTGTGTTACTGTTAATCTCAGTACCAATGTTGTGGATTGGGTGGCAGTTGATACATTGCCCCCGTGTGGTATGTTTCTATTGTGGTGGTCACCAGAGCATTGTTATGTGTAGTGTGCCCATGTCCCACAGCTGCACTGGATCGCGCCTAAGCGGCGCTTGTAAGGGCGCCAACATGTGGGACATGAGTATGTGTTTGGACAGGGGTTGGCTTTTATGTCACCAGCTTTGAGAAGAAGAGGAAGGAACGCTGGTGATTGTTCACTTCCCCTTAGGGAAAAAATATATATGTTGTGGCTCTGGTATTTGGTGTTTTGGCGGTGGGCCAGGGGCCGGGTAGCACACAGCCCGCATCCACGCCGACGCCAGCGGCGGCGACGTGAATATGAGGGGGGTTGAGATTTTTTTGCAGAGCGTTGATAGATCTCGACGCCTCGACGCCGCCACCACAAACATCCCATCCTGCGATGGTCTGCTCGGCTCTTGTTGGACAGCCTAGAACTTTGATTCTACCAGATAGAGCATTGAAGTTTGTCACTGCACATAAAGATTTGGATGTGAGTGCAGATACAAGTTTCAGAGCCACCATCGTCATTGTTTCTTATATTAGCTTATTTTAATATAGGCCAGCAGTGCACATTAATAAAAATTACTGCCCTTGTGTTTTATTGGCTGTTTCTACTCTGGCAATACTGGTGCACACAGCAGTACCAGCCTCCCTGACTTCCTCTGATCCGAGTTGTTGGTCCATGGGAGCTGACGAGGGGCTGCATAGATGAAAATA